>JABUQX010125671.1:0-5000 GCA_015478945.1 Trachelipus rathkii
TCTGGTTTCAAAACAAGTCTGAATTCATTTTCTTCCGATACAATTATATTATACGAAATTTATATATTAGTAGGTGGTCTTTCTTTTACCCTTTTTCTCCTTCTCCTTTCTGGTTAATTTTTGTTTCTTGCAGAGTCTTTATTTTTATATAATATAATTTTTTAATTTACCTACCAAAATAACCACTGAACCGTAAATACTACTATGTTTAACAAAAGCTGCCGTTTTTCTCCGTCGGAAGGGTGGATCGGTGTGACAAAAGTGTAACACAATATTGCGGAGGTAGACACCAAAGAATAGAACGGGGAATCAACAAAAAAAAAAAAAAAAAAAAAAAAAAAAACAAAACAAATAAAAAACAGAAAACAAGAAGGCTCTAATCTTTTTAGTGATTAAAAAGAACTAATTTTTTAAATGTACAATATAAAAAACCGAAAAGCGTTATCTTAAACTTTTTTAAAGGGTCGATGGACACGGAAAAACGTTTTGCCGGTCCAAGTTCGCGGCCTCTCCTGGTTCATCTACTATCTATGATATTTGATTTGATTGTCAGAATTTACGGAGAATTTGGTATTATTTTATTATATTATTTTAATATTAATAATATATATTATTTTCGTGTAGTCCTCATCTAATTGGCTTGCGAAGTTTGAACAATACGATGAATTCGTAAATGTACTAGTATAGTGGTTTTTTTTATTTTGATTATTTAATGATAACAATTATAAATATAAAAATAATAAGAAAAAAAATTATAAAAAAGTCGGGAGTGGATTTATTTTTTTTTTTAATTATTTTATTAATAATATTTGATTTATTATTATAGTTCTTATATTGACTATATTTTATAAACATATAATTTAATACATAATTAATCAGTTTGATAAAAATATGTGCCATTTGGCGTTCCTTGCTGACTTTGGTTGGTTGCTTCCGTAACCCAGGAACACCCCACACCAAGCAGATCCCAGTAGTCATACAGCAGGTGTTCCAACCACCTTCTTCTGTCGATTAATATGTCCCTTAATTTCTCTTCGTTCAAAGGCAGTGATATCGAGCATGTAAATTTAGATGTAAACTGTTCCGACATATGTCTTCTTCTTATCTACTTTTGGCAATAGGTCGGGATCGGTCACCGGTTGGCGTCCAATAGGATTTACCACTACTTCTGTGGTTTTTTTAAGAGGCTTCCTAAGTAAAACTTGCTTTAACAAATTTTTTTATGCAATTTAATGTCAACGGTTACGACGCACTGTAATGTTAACATTTTAAATAGGGAGATTATAGATGATGGATGCGTCATTGGATGAAAAGTCTATCTAAATACTAGGGCAAAGTTCTCTCCTCCTTCTCTCGATCGTGAACTTCCTTTTCCCTTCGCTTACCTCCCTCCCTCCATCCCTCTCTCCTCCCCTATTAATTGCACCAATTTAGATTTTAACTCGCAACAAGCATGGTTTTATGCCCATTTTCGCGTGTCCGATTCCCCGGCCTCGCTTTTCCTTGCCACTTCTCTTGGTCTTTACCTCTCCCCATCTCTTTTGCTGCCTTCTCTTTCTGTCACTTTCTTAATCTTAATTCCTGTCCTTCAACTTATGTTCTCAAGAGTCACTTCTTCTCTACCCTTACATCTTATCTCTGTCGTCTTTATATATCCTACATGCTCTATGCTTCTATCTCCTATCAGCAGGGTGCTCCCTTATCTCCTACATACGTCCACTTTCTCCATATCGTACCTCATCGGCTCCTGCTCCGATCTTCTTTCTCAATAATTAAAGTCCACCTTAGAGTTTTCACATCTCAGCTCAGGTGATCCACTTTCGGTATAGCAGTTCTCAGATTTATGATCTATCCTCTGCCCTCTCGGCTCCTCCTCCTAGATGGTCCTTTCGTTTTCTTTAGGGAATAGTTCTCTCGCTTCTCTATCTTCTTTCCCGTACGGATATTAAATTAATATTAAACCTTTTAATTTTCTTTCTCTTTTACCTCTCATACACTTTCAATAAAACTAATCTATTTTTCTTATTATACACATTCTTACCAACGAGATAAATTCCTTATTGATTCATCCTAATCCAAATATAACACTATTCTTCTTTCATCACATTGTTAAAATTCTTTACGTTCCTCCACCTCCGAATCAATATCCCTTTTCTAATTTACCAAGTCCTCGAATTTTAATGTCTTCACCACTCGCTTAATTTTATATTACTTGCTCTCTCTCCACAATCTTTCCTATGCTACATCATCTCCCCTCTGGAAATTGTTCGCCTTTCTCTTTTTTTTCTCTCTCCCCTTCCTGTTCCACCTCTTACCCGTGGTATTGGCTTGAGAGGGTATCTACTGACGTATGCATTTTCACATCTTATGAACGTTTGACGTCGACTATTTATTGGCTACTCTTCACAAAAATAAATCCATATGATTTCCTTCTATCTATAATATTAATATGCAACATATATATATTACTATTTATTAATTCAAATTACTAATAACTGCTTATCATATTCATATCATATCATATATCATCATATCATATCATACTCATCTACCTAATATTATTATATATTAATTCTCCTATTATTTCATTCTATATATCTATATTTTATATACTCATCTATCCCCCTAAAACTACAAACCCCTGCCAAGCGTAAAATAATTATTTTTCATTCAGTACTTCCCGGTCCCGTCCCTAAGGTTTTCTACATTTGTGCCAAAACCCTTGATCCGAGCCACCTTCTTTTGATAATCATACCTTTTCACTTCCTAAAAAAACATTCTCCTTGCAACCACAAACAACATTTATACCAAAATTACCCTCCTGTGCCCTGCCCGGCTTCGACTCCGGCTTCTAGGCTCCGACTAATGGTCTGCCACTATTTTAAAATTGTTCGTCCTCCCACTCGTCCTTCTTGCGTAATTACAATTTCTCTTTTCAAAGTAAAAATATTATCTTATTTTCTGAAAAATATTCATACCTCGGCTCCCGCTCCGACTTCGGATCCTGCGAATCCCGCATACCTAAGTCGAACTTTGCATTATTTGAAATTATTCAGCTCACGCTCTTCTGACAATAATATTTTTTTCGCGACTAAAAAAGTTCCATATAATTAATGCGAAGAAATTCATGACCCCAGGTATTCCGCCGCTCCGGCTTACCGACTTCGGCCTCGGCTTCTACCGGCGCTAAGGCCACTTCACTTTAATTTGGTTAACCTCTATTCAGTCCCACCCCCCTCTTCTGCGCCAATATATTTATTCACTCACTAAAAACCTATTTATTGAAAAAATTTCAACACCCAAGGACTCCTCGGTTTCCAGACTTCGCGCTCCAACTAAGGTCTTCTGTACCTAATTCTTGCACCCATTGTCAGAGTTAAAGTCCTTCTTTGACAACTATTTATATCCTTTTTCAATCCTAAAATATATTAATTGGAAAGTATAAAAAACATACCTCTAGGATCCGGATCCAGCCTCGACTTTCGCCATCTCTTCTTTTCTATTTGGCTTCGCCTCGGGATCCCTCCGCACCCAAGGTTTCTCTCTGCAACTATTTTGAAAACTTGCTTCAGTTCTGATCTCCTGACAATAAATTTTATATAACCTATTAAAATTAATATTTCCCCTTTGTTCGAAACAAAACTTCACTCATAAACAGGAAATCCTGGCTCCACGCCGTTCCCCGTTTCTGCCACTATTTGAAAATTTGTTCGGCACGTCTTCTTTCATTCGACACACTTTTTCAACCAAAGTAATAGCACAAATCTTACCTACAACAAATTCATACCCTGTTGCATCAAGGCTCCGGATCCGGCTCCGGATACGACTTCCCGGATCCGACTAATTTTTCGACAACTTATTTGAAAAATTGTTCAAGCACTGTCTTCTTCTGCATCCCCTTGAAAATTTTTTCTCATCCTCTCCCATCCCTCTAATAAAGATTACCTCTTTCTTCGAAAAAATTCCATACGCCAGTATCCGGATCCGGCATCCGCGATCCGGATCGGATTCGGTTCATTCTCCGACTTCCGGCTCGGGCTTCGGACTGACCACCTATGTCGCTCCCTTAGCACTATTTGAAAAATTGTTCGGCACGTTCTTCAGACAAGTAATTTCGTTTCCCATCCCAAAAAATATTGTTCCCCTCGAAAAAAATCCCTCTCACTCCATCCCTCAGGTCATCCCCCGGCTTCTCTGATACGGTCACCTTTCTTGCGGATCCGACTCTACATGTTATATGGATCCTTGACCTTTGAATTCTACTGTCTCAGCCCATTCCCCTCACGTTCCTTTTCTTATGAAATACTTGTTATTTTCCTCTTCCTCTTCCTCCTTCACCCGTTCCCACCCTCTCTTCCTCCCTCCCACCGTCTTCTCACCTCTAATTCTTCTCCTTTAATATTAAAACTCACTTGATATATGCAAACAAACCTTCTAATTTCATTTTACTTGCCATAGCAACCATTCACATCTTACCCCAGCGCTCCCAGCCCATCTAGGATCCGGAATCTTTCCGTGCGTCTTTTCTCCCCCTCCTGTGCTCCTCCCGACTCTCTCCTCTATCTCCTCTTCTTCTTGTTCCTCCTCTCTTCTTTTCTTTACTCTCGTTCTCTCCATCGCTCACCTTCTCTATCCTCTTCTCGCGTCCGTCATCTCTTTCTCTTCTACTTCACTTCTCTTTTATCTCTCCCTCCACGCCTCTCCCATTTCTCCCTTTTCTTTCTCTCCTTCTTTTCCTTTTTATCTTCCTATTCCATTTATTATACTTCTTCCTCTCTCCCACTCTCTTCTCCTTCTCCTCCTTCCCTCTCTCTCTCCTCTTCCCCTCCCCCTCTCTTCTCTCTCTCTCCGTCTCTCCTCTCTCTCTTCATTCTAATGCAATCTCTCTCTCCCTCTTCTCACTAATATATCTTACTCATTGATTTGTTCTCCACTCTTCCTATTTTCCGTGACTGTGTGGCGTTTGTGCGTGCGGGCTCCGACATACCACGGGCGGATTT
>JABUQX010125671.1:10000-12198 GCA_015478945.1 Trachelipus rathkii
CTTATTTTCCTTACCGTTTCTCTACGGGATCCTTTCTTCTTCCTTTGGTATTTCCCTTCATTCCTTTGCGTCCTGAGTAATGAATGATCCGACCCTTTGAGATGTCTTAAACAATCTAACTTTTTTACACTAACCTTCTTAATTTTCGCTTTAGAATTTACTTTAGGTGGTTTATCAATTCCTTAAACTTCTCCCCTTCTCAAGTTTGAAACCAAACTTAAAAAGAAGAAAAAAAACACAAAACAACAAAAAGATTGAAACAAAACTTACATTTTTTTCACCTTATTCTCGTTCTTCATCTTTCCTATGCAACGATTGTAAGTACTTTCTATGCAAATCCCATGCCTTCTGCATTTCTTTCTTCTGTATTTCTTCCCTCTTTTGATTATGTCCCCTACTAAATCCTTTCATTTTTAATTCCGTCGCAGGACGCCACTCTACTTTCCCCACATAATATATCCTAACCTCTTCTTCTATAGTTCTACCATTTCCATTGAAACATCTTTTCTCCATTGGCGCAAGGATGAAGAAGAAGAGGAGGTCCCAGGAACTGCAACTTTGGCACATGATGAAAGTATGGAGGTAAATAATTATGCTGAAGGTAATTTAAATATCCCTTTTTATGATTCCAGGTCCATTCAGGAGGAATTGAGAGAAGTTGGCGAGGATCCTGAACGGATGATGTTAACTGACGGATCGGAAGGACAGGGAGGAACCCGAAAAGGATTGGAGATTGGACATCGACCAATGACTCGATCAAGGGGGTCGGCTCCAGATCCTCCGTTTGTACAACAAAGGGTATTGGAGTACGAAAGGAGGGCCGAGGAAAGAAGGGAATCTAGTGGAAACTAGGTAAGATCAGTATTCTTGTTTATTTATTTTTTATTGTTCATTTTTTTTATTTTCTCTTGTTGCTTCTTTTATGGGTTGACTTTCCTTCTTTTTAAGATTGGGTTTCCAATCTTGAAAGGAGGAGTAGTGTCATGAGTCGGACGACTGTGTCGTAAATTTAATAAATCTTCTAATTTCAAGAAGCAGATAACTGTTCCCGAGCATGAAATAAAATTCATTGATTCTTTTGAAACTCAGGTGAACGGTCGTGGTTTAAATAAGGTTAAAAAAGTGTTAAGCTCCAAGGATTTCCACAATAATTTGTGACTATAGCAGCTTTGTAAAAAAAAAGAAAGCATATTTTCCCCAAATCTTGGTAAGTATAGTAAATATAAAATAAAATTTACGAAAGACTAAAGTTTAAAAGGATTAACAAAGTTTATGATGTGCTGTTTGATTAAACTCGATAAGTTCAGGATTGTGATTAGGATATAGAAGTGTTAAACGTAAATTGTTAGGAATTTGATACTTGTAAATTAAGTGACATTATTAAAATTGTGAGGAGTTAGGAAAAAGTGTCGTAAAATTTATATATGGGATTTTTTGGATAAACGGACATTGAGAATTATATTAAGGATAGCTATGATATATATGAAGATTAAGGGTAAAACTAATGCAGTAACCTACAAGTGTTAATTTGAAAATGGATAGCTCACTGGGTTTAAGGAATAGCTAGGAGTTATATATATATATATATATATATATATATATATATATATATATATATATATATATATATATATATATATATATATATATATATATATATATATATATATATATATATGGGATATGTGTGTGTGTGCATAGGTATGTGTGTGTTGGTAAACACATACGAGGGTATAAAAAGGAGTTTCAGGATATAGGAAACTAACATACGAGGAAGGAACACACACACGAATTTAAGTCACAAATTACGAACTAAGGGGTAATTTAAAAGGCAAATCATAATTATTATTATTATTATTATTATTATTATTATTATTATTATTATTATTATTATTATTATTATTATTATTATTATTATTATTATTATTATTATTATTATTATTATTATTATTATTATTATTATTATTATTATTATTATTATTATTATGTTTTATCGTTATGTTTATTAGTTTAATTGGGAGTATGACTGGAACATGGCAAATGAGTAGTATATTTGGTGTTAAAAATGTACGTGGTTATTTAGTAATACCGATTAGGTATTATTATTATTATTATTATTATTATTATTATTATTATTATTATTATTATTATTATTATTATTATTATTATTATTATTATTATTATTATTATGATTATTT
>JABUQX010125672.1:0-2500 GCA_015478945.1 Trachelipus rathkii
CTAGACCCTACTATATATATATTATATATATATATATATATATAGGTACTATATAATATATATTATATAGATATATATATATATATATATAATATATATATATATATATATATAATAAGTATATAATATATTAGTATATAATTAACTATGATATTGTACTATTATATTATATATATATACATATAATATATAAATATAATAAATGTATATAATATTTATATATATAATAATATATAGATATTATATATTAAATATTATTATAACGATTAATCAACTTAATCTTGGATATATCATAGGGTATATAGTGATTACAGGAAGTGTATAATAATAACTAATATTGAAGGTGTATAATAATATATAGTGAATAGTATATAGTATGATTAGCTCTATATACTATATATATATTATATATAGTTAAGTATATATAATATATATTATATATATGTGTTTAAATTTTAAGAAATAAGTACCTTCTTTGGAGAATATTTTACTGGAAATTGTTCTGCCTTATTTACAGTTATGAATAGATTTATTGCAAAATTTCTCATAAATTTTTATCATCCTAAATTCGAAACACCGTTGGCAATTCGAAAAACTTTTCTACTCATAATCCAAATTTGGGATCTTAAACATTAACGACTTTTTATTTAAAAATGAATAACATCTGTGTAACATACGCGCTTTCGTCCTATGTGGAGAGAACCTCTTCGGGTAGGTGGTTAAGCAATCAACGAAAGTCAAAGCTTAACCACCTACCCGAAGAGGTCTCTCCACATAGGGACGAAAGCTCGTAGTTACAAGATGTTTTCAATTTTTAAAAGTAAAAAAAGTGTTAATTTTAAGATCATAATTTGTGATATATAGTTAAGAAAATTCATATCGAATTGCCAGACGTGTTTGAATTTAAGATGTAATAAAGTTTTGTGAAATTTTGCCATAAATTTTTATTCAGTAACTGTAAATAAGGGCAGAAATTCCCCATATATAGTATATAGTATATATATATATATATATATAGTATATATATATATATATATATTATAAGTAATATATATATATAATATATATATATATATATATATTTATATATATATATTATATATTATATATATATATTATATGATAGATAGTATATATAATATATATATATATAATAGTATATATAGCTATATAGGTATATGTATAGTATGTATATATATATATATATATAATATAAATATAAAGAGTGGGCACACCATAGTTTTCATAGTTCAGAGATGAATACTATCCGCTATTCGCAAAAAATTAATGCGGATGTGTTGGTTGGCGGATCGGATAGTGAAGAAATGATGCCGGATCATCCGCGATATTAGCGGAAATGCGGATGCGGGATTATCGCTACAACCTCTCAATATATATAGTAAAGGCGTTTGTCGATCTTGTGCAGCTTTTGCTAACGCAAATTTTCGGAAAATGCTAAATAAGTCGTTCGTTTATGAGTATTTTAGCAAAGATTTAGTAAATGCTAACGAAACGTTAGTAATTTCCTAAATTCTGTTAGGTTGCTCTTTCTTGTGCTTACCGAATTTTAGAAAATATTAACGAAAAAATGTAAACAAATAAGGATTGCGCGGTGTAGTTCGTTGGATTTGATGAATGTTTCATTCATGAATTAGCTTTAAATCTAATTTCTTCCAAATCGATAAACTCCATCACAATAGTTGATCAATTATTTGTAATAAAAACCATTTGTTATATTTTTTTTTATTTCTTTTTATTCCAAAACCACGTGCTCCATTAGAACAGCTGATCAAAATTTTTGTAAACAATCGGTCGATTATGCCTGAAATTCGTGCTAAAACTGGATTCGCATTTCTTATCCAGCGTTAGCACAAATGCAAAAACGAAAACCGCTTTTATTTCGGGAAGTAGTTATATTGCTACAACGGTAGTACGGTACAACCCACCGGAGATCAGTGTATCTGTTACGGTTATCAAATTTATTTCGCTCATTGTCACATTTTTCAAATAGGCCTACTTATTTTGTTAAAAAAAAAAACTTGTCATTAAACAAAAATGTTAAAAAATACCTTATTTTGGGGGATCATATGCCCCCTTTTCCCGTTGATGTAGTCGTTTTTTCCTGTTCTGGGACGTCTTTTTGTAACAATTTAAAAGCACTATAATGTTTGTTTTTTAAGTGGGCTTTCAGTTTTGTGTGGTATTGCCGAACTGGAATTCACAATCTCGAACCATAATATGTACAAACTGCCTCGGCATTTAGATGAATATTTTTTAAATAATTCGCAGACTCTACTTTTCGAATTACAATGCTAAATTTTACTTTTAGTTCACATTTCTCTACTGTTATACTTTGGAACTTCTTCCAAACAACTGATGAAAATTTTTTTGGAACTAAGAAACTTAAAGAAAGCACAATACTTGGCAGTTAGCACATACGACATCTCTATTCACTTAAGCGCTGAATAGTCTCGAATAGTGATTAGTCAATACCTCAGAA
>JABUQX010125673.1:0-5000 GCA_015478945.1 Trachelipus rathkii
CAAGCGCTGGTTCATTGTTGAACCGTTTTCGCATTATCGTGAAACGCTTTCGCGTTTTTCATTGCCACTTCGCTATATATATATATATATATATATATATCAAAGGTGGGCGCGCAAATTTTAAACTTTAGAGCGCAAAAACGCAAAAGCGCAAAGTGGAAAAACTAAGTCCGCAGCCAAAGCGCACAATTTTTCAAAAAGTGATGATCCGCAAACGCAAAAGCGCACATGTCCGCAAATCAATTTTTTTTAAAGGCTAAAATTTAGGAGCGCAAAAAAATATAAAATATAAAGCGCAAGTATTTAAAGATAATTATTTTTAAATTTAATTGAAAAGATACTGCAAATATATATAACAAAAATGAGAAAAGATTTTGATCTTATTCAATTAACTTTGTGATCTCTTCTTTCTCGCTCTCCCTCTTGCATTCTGATCAGGTTCATATTTCCTTTCATAAATACAATTTTTTTCCAAAATTGCTGGATGCTATGGCTGCCCTCTAGGCTCTTAGAATGTCGAACATGACTAAACAACCTCACGGCCACGCTGAGCTGGCTAATGGGGTATTATAGTTAATAAACAAGACTTAGACCTCCTGGTATTCACACGGAAACAGGTTCCTAGTGAGAGAGCTACTGTGGTGAACATTTACTGCAACCCAGCTATCCAAGATTTGTCCCAACTTCTCCTCCAGAGGTGTCTGCTGGATATATGAACCCTTCAGTTCCTGAAAATATTTAGAAATGGTATCAAGAACTCAAATCTTTTTAAGTTTCATTTGAACATTATGTCAGTGTATTGTGAATATATATGTAATATATAAAATGTATATATATATATATATACCCTATATATATATATATATATATATATATATATATATATATCTTCTTTATATATATATATATATATATATATATATATATATGTGTATATATATATATATATATGTATGTAGTACTCCATTATAACTTTGTAACCCAACCTGCGCCAACAGCAATAACAATATTAATAATAATATGTATATACCTAATATAATATCATAACAACAGCCATATGTAGCATATGTATATGTATGTATATGGGCTTTAGAGCGTAATCTTGATTGGAAATGTACAATTTATAATATATGTATATGTATATATGTATATAATATATAAATAACATAATATATATATATGTATATATGCATATATATGTATAAATTAATATGGCATATAAATATAGCTAATATATATCTTCTTTCTTTCTTCACCCTCTTATATATATAATAATAATAATATCCAATAATATAATATGTATAATATAATATTATAACAACATAATATATAATATGGAAATAATGTAATAATAATAGTAATAATAATATGTAATAATAATAATAATAATATATATATGTATATATATGTAACTTCTTTATATAATAATAATAAATAATAATAATAATAATAATATATATGTATATATGTATAATAATAATAATAATAATAATATAATAATAATATATAATAATGTATCACTGCCAATAGCCATAGTAAGCAATAACCAGCCATATAACCAACAATATGTAATAATATGGCAACTAATAACCAGCCAATAGCCAGCAATAATAACGGCATAATATGCTATATGCCAGCAACAACGCAACAGCAACAATGGCAACTGCTACAACCAGCATGGTACGAGGATGGCGAGGTTTGATTCCCAGAGTATAAAAAAACTCACCATAAATGGGTCACTTTCAGATTCAGTCCCCCTTCATTGCCTTAATGTGGACGAGTTAGATTCGATGCAATATTACACTTTATTTCCTCCAGTATCCTGGTCTTGGCAACTTGGTACTTCCCATCATTTAAGCAACGTACCACTCCGAATTTGAGAGTGAGGATGTCAGGGCTGTTGCCATAAGCAAATCAGAATCATAGATACTGCTGAACCTCCGTTCAAAGCCCTTTTCTTTCCTTTTGTTTGCCTTTGGTTGCTTTAGCAAGTAGTTGACAAAGTTTTTGGGCATAGTTAAATTTTTCCACTTCTCGTTGCATTTCTCCGATCTTTGTCCATGAGGAGGAAGAGATTAGGCAATAGGACTTCCCCGCGTACTCATTCTTCTCTTCCTGCAACATATCAAACCTAACAGCAATAGGCGTCATTTCGATGTACTCCCCAATTACCTCCTTATCACTTTTTAAATACTGGAGACAGGCTTTTAACCATGCAATGTTGTTGATTTAGTGTCCATGCGACCATCAAGGTTTTTAAGCAAAGCAGGTCTTTTATAGAATCATATAGACTATAGGGAGTTCCAGCGAGTAACACTTGGTGTTTTAAGCTTTGTTCCCAACTCTCTTTTATAGAATCGTATAGCAGTTGTAGTTTTCCTGTTTGGGCATTCCACAATGCCTGTGCTTTGGTAAGTGTCTTATTAAATGGATCCTTGGAACCAGAGGACCACCGAGGAACATTTGAAACATCCTTAGTAGCCAAGATGTTTAATTTGCAGGAAATGCAACAGTGATGTTTAAATAGGCTAAGTGCATCATGTTCTTCAATCAGATTTTCTAGCTGGAGAGGTTTTGTCTTCAGAACCTCTGTGTCACTAATTTGCTCCATCTCTTCACGCGCAACAACTATCTCTGCAATCTGTGCTTGTTCTTCTTCCTCTTCGACACCCGTTTCTGCATGAGCATCTACCCGAAAGGTTACACAGAAATTTGCACCGTTATCTGTTGTAATGCAGACAACCTTAAGATATTTTTTTTAATTTAGTGGTTTCCTTATTAATTTGGAGTTATAATTTTTTTCAGCATTACGTTATTATTTCATATTGATTTTACTGACCTTATTCTCAATGCCAAATTGTTGATGAATATCCGTAATATTGTTGGCTAGGGTTGTGCTAGTCTGAGAAACAGATAACTTTCTACAGGCAAGGACAGCCTTCTCTCTTCAGAGTATTCAAATTAATCCAGTGAACATATCCCAAAACTCCTGTTTTGTTGTTACAGTCATCAATACTGCGGTTTGGCGGCCACATAATGAACTAATAATGTTGGTTAAATCAGCCTTCCCAATTATGCATATGCCATCAAGATCCCTCATCACTTTCTTCTGGAGGGGAGATGGAAATCAGAGTTCAGTTAGGATAGGAATTTGACAAAGAACTCAGACTCGACAATGTGAATAGGCCCAATGTCATGTAGCGAAATCTAGAAGCAAAAATATTTGATGAGAAATTATATTAATGACAAATGAAACGGTCTTTCAAATTCGAAAATTTTTTGTATGAACTGTATTCTGCTAGTTTTTGAACCTGTTAGTTGTGACACCACTTATAGTTAACCTGTACTTAAAATAAAACATTTGCTTATAAAGCAACTCAGGAGCTCTCTTCTGTTTAAATATTTTCGACATAGACTGGAGAATGATGGTTTGACGCTTTTTGCTGGGTGTCTCACTGTCTGTTGAGCAGCTCCGGCCCGCTTTGACCGTCCTTCAATTGCAACACACAGCTCCTTGTTGCAAGAAGGATGTTTCACAAAAAAGTTTTAAAGAAACTAAAAATCATATTATTTAGTAAAAAAAATATGTGAGATATTTAATGGTTGAATTTTAAAATTAAAAATAAATAAAATTCAAATAAAAAGTATCGGTGTAAGTTACTTACGATCAAGTAGTGCGATTTCAAGCTATATGTTCATTTAATGTCAAGTTGAAGATTTTTGTACATTGGGGCATTCAATCTTCCCATGCTTCACTCCCTCCCTCAATATACTCTTTCTTTACTTTCTATACAGACCCAAAGTACTTGATAAGATGGGGCCACCGAGGTGCTCCAAGTCATCTTTCGCTGCTTTTTTCTCAGGTGATCCAAGTCATCTTCGCTGCTTTTTCTTCATGATTACAGGCAGCATCACACTTAATAATTTCAAGAGTTACACTTCGACGACTTTCACCGTTTTGCAATTCTTTTTCCCTTTAAGCACTTATTCATATCTGTTTTATACCAATTTAAACACAAAAGCACTAAAAGGTTTTCGCTAATCACAGTAACCAATAAACTTAGTAGAGATTATTATAATAATAATAATAATATTAATAATAATAATAATAAATAATGTGTGTGTATGTGTAATAATAATAATAATAGTAAATAATAATAATAGGCAATAATAAATAATAATAATAATAATGGCAATGACGTAAATAAAAGGAAATTATATATATATATATAACTAATATATATATATATATATATATATATAACATATATGTATATATATATATATAATAATAATAATAATAATATATATATATATATAATAATAATATATATATATATATATATATATGTATATATAACATATATATATACAATGTTATATCTTATAGCAATAATATATATATATAATATATATATATATATATATATATATATATATCTATATATACCACTTGTATATTATATATATATATATATATATATATATACTCTATATATATATATAAAAATTATTTAGATAGGCGCAGGCGCGAATTAATTTGGGTAGGCTCAGATTAAAGCTCTTGCTATCTTAAAAAGTTGTGAGGCTTAAAGTACAAAAAGCGCACATTTTTACCTGAAGCACAAATTTACTTTGTTCTTGCTTTTGCTTCCCTCTGTTATGCATATATATATATATATGTATATATATGTATATATCATATATATATATATATATATATATACTATATATGCTCCATATATAGCCTTATATATCTTTCCATATCATATCTCTATATTATAAAAATAAATAATATAATAAAAACATATCATATATATATATATATATATATATAGCATATATATATATATATATATATATATATATATATATATATATATATATATATATACCTATATATATATATATATATATATAAGGACCGTAAAGAGTTGCAGAGTGCAACGAGATATTCTCTAACCTACACTATCCCTCAATGTGGGTTGGGTAATCTCGTA
>JABUQX010125673.1:10000-20678 GCA_015478945.1 Trachelipus rathkii
CTTTCTGCTTTACTGCTTTAACTTTCTGCTTTGACTGCTTTAACTCACATACATTACATACCTTAAAGGAGTAAAGAAGTAAAACAATAGAGGTGTTACCTAACCACAAAGGGATTAGTACGCTTTTGGTTTTACTGCTTTACGCTTTAACTTTCTGGCTTTAACTGCTTTAACTTTCTGCTTAACTGCTTTAACTTTCTGCTTTACTGTCTTATAACTATATATTTATTAACATTATGTTTTATCTTTTATATTTTTTTATTGTTTGTTTTATTACTTTTTATTTATTATTTCTATCTATTTTTGTTTTAATACCTTTTTTATTGTTTTAATTTGTAATGTAAGAATAAAACACACAGAGTTTCTGTTATAATAAACATTTTATTTTAAATAAAATTGTACGAAATTTTTTAAAAACATATATATTTTACTGCTTTACAACTTTAATTAAACTCATTATTCATTATCTACTTGACGGGTATGGGATGTGGAGAAATTTACGTTCCGAAGTCCGGCTACATGTCTTGAGCGGACCAACAGGTTGTGGTAAAACCTTTTATTTTATGTAAATATTTAAAGGAAATGGATGATATTTGACAAACCCTGGAAAAATAATATGGTGTTACAACGTTTAATAGGGATATTTTGAAGACTACAAAGACGGAGATTCAAAGTAATGAATGGATATAATTTATAGTATCAGCAAGAAAATACAGGCCACAAAATTTTGATACTGTTGTTTACCAGCACAATTTGAACCTTGGAAATTGCAAGAGCGTGAAGAGTGTGGACACACCATCTAATTATCTCTGTGGTTTTTTCATAACGCCAGAAATTTTCATCAAAGCAAGCATATGCGGAGTGTTTCTTTAAACACACAGCTATTTACTGTTGTTTTGGACAGAGAAGAACCATGAGTCCAAATTAAGATGTATGGCAACTTCAGAAATAAATGTTTCCCTCTTCAAAGGAAAGAGTTCTTAAAAGTAATAAAGAGGTTTGACTTCAATTCCCCCAGCGGTTTATTCTGATGTGGTGAATTCACCCCAAAAACCACGCACAGAGTGCTGCTCCGTACCAAACCATTTCGCCCTATGAGATAGAAAAGTGTATACATACCCTGAATAATGAGTGGCTCTAGTTGCAAAGTCAATTTACCTCGTATAAAGAAATTTACAAAAGTTGAAACCAATCTGAAAAACGTAAACTAATTAGTGAGGACGAGTGAGAAATTAATCCAGTGTGTATGTGAAGTCTGTTTGAATCTTATAAAAGGAATGTTCCTTTAAAGAGAGCTCAGAAGGTAAAGCTACGTCGTTATAGAACATCCACTCTAAAAAACTCTCCTCAACATTAAAAAATTGAAAAGTAAAAAGAAGTTCTCACTGAGCAGAAGGGGGGAAGGAGTATTCCTGCCATTACTCTTCTCCGTTATAGGGCTCCCCTGACTAACTAAGTGGTTTGTCCCTAGAGAAGGTTGCTGATCACTTCCATACTAATGAGGTATGAGAAAAATGAAGTATAGATAATACAGCCATCTGTAACAGAAATTTCAGTCTTCCTCAGATTCATCATTCAAACAACCCAACTATGGACACGTTATTGGCTGCGCAGCACGAGTATGTCCGCAAAAAATCCACAATCCACGAAGTTTCATCATTACACAAACCCGACATAACGCCGGCGTTATTTCTTTCCACTGCATTGACATTACAACCTCTTTCACATCAGCAACAACAGCTGCACAAACAGAATCCTTATATTGTGAACGATTCATTTTCTTTCCAGCAGCCTCTACCTCCTAGCTTATATGAGCCTAAAGTTGAACAGATAACCAAATATGAGAAAGAAAGTTACAGGATATTAAAGTCCGACATATTAACATCCATGAGAAAGGGGGTGGGGGGGTTATTAACATCTTATACAGGGTGCCCCTTATTAACATCCATAGATCGTAAAGGTTTGCAATTAACATCCATGACTACGTATACCGGTAACCGATGATGTGGATATACCTAATAAGTAAACAAACTTGAAGGTGGAAAAGTGTGAAGAACATTTAAAAATATCCAGAGGAGAGCGTTTACCTAGTAGAGTGCGTAAATCAGGAAATAGCTTTTAATATACATATTTTAAAAAAGACCAATTACTTTGAATGAAAGCGGCCCAGATCGTAATTGATGCAATGACAATGTTAAAGGCTCAAATATTGTGGATTTGATGGGCTGATCTCTCACGTAACTGAAAGAAAGGACATATAAAAGGATTTTATTTTATCAAACAGACAATTCCATGATAATTAATTCCCGAACTATTAATCTTAAATACAAGCCGATTAGCAGAATTGGATAATATACCCATGACACCTAGGCCTGATTCAAGTCCATCAGGCACTTCTTACGCATCAGATAAATTTAAACGTGTTACCAGAAGCCGACTAAGAAAAACACCTTATAATAGGCATAGTTGGATTAAATCGTAATTATGTATTATCATATATATTTAGTTGTAATGTTTGTGTATAAATAAATGTTTATTTAAAATCTTTTTCGGTTGCTGCCTTTCCTTGTGACCCTAAATGTCATATTCGTTTTGTGCAAATATTATATATATATATATATATACAGTATATTATATATAAATATATATAGACTATATATATATTATATATATATATATCAGTTATAATACTATATATATAGTATATATAAATATATATATATATAACGCTACAATTGGGTCAGTAGACAACATGGAGGCGAAGGAGGTAGTTGATAGTATTATTTCAATCTGAGGGAGCCAAAAATAGTTTTGGGGGTTTCACTAGGTTGTGCTTAAGGTATCCTAATATTGGAGAAAAAATGGTTAAAAAGCATATTGAAGGGTGAAAGGCATTTAACTCTACATAAACCTGTAAGAAAAAATTTCCTACACGGAAAACCATATATCTCGGCAGCTCGATAGCATATGGCAGTTAGATTTATCGGAAATGATTAAATACAGCTCTTATAATGAAGGTTTTCAAAATATATAGCTTTTTTACAATTGACGTATACTCTAGATCTTGTGGTTGAGGTCAATAAAAGATAAAAGATCAGCTACAGTTGCCGATGCTGACTTGAAATTATGAGGATGAGCGGAGAAACACCTAAATCAATTTTGGACAAGAGTTCAGGAATGGAATTCAAGGGTGCGAGGAGTTTCAGCGAGATGCTCTGGGTATCGTATAAGCTATTCACACCATACAATTTTCCGTACAACAAAGCGGCCAATACGTTTGAAAGAGTCCAACGTGACTATTAAAGACGCATGCATAGATATTTTTACTAAAAGATCTTTTAAATATATGATATACTGGACGATCTGGCTTGATTCTTATAACAGGTCTTACCATAGAACTATAAGTCAACTCCTTTAGAGATGTCAAAAACTAGAGGACGTATGGCACATATGGGTGAAAAAGAAACAAAATAAAAGAGTAATTCAGGAATAAAGGTGAACGATTATGTAAGAGTTTCTCGAACAGAAGAAAGGTTAGAAAAGGATATGAATCCGGATGGACTACGGAAGTTTTTAAAGTCCACAATATCCGACCACTCCGTCGGGATAGTTTAAAGTTATATTTACCTGGAAGATTTAAATGGTGAAAAAATAAAAAGGAGGATTTTATTAACAGGAAATACAAAAAGTAAGGTTCAATCCTGTTAAACTCATGAATATAAAGATTGAAAAAATATTATAGCTACGAGAGGTTAAAGGAAACAATAAGCCAGTTACTTGGTGAAATTGGGGGGAATATCCTGCAAAGTTTTAATACTTATAAAAAGCAAGTGAAGTTAAAATCATTAACATCAGTTGTCATTTATAATCAATGGAGAGTGTAGAGTCACTTTATATAACTCTGCTTCTTCAGCCCTCCTCTGGATTTACTCCTGATAATAAACTCTCGGATTTACACACTGTGCTATGAATCCTATACAACTTGAAAGAGAGGCATACGAAGTAGGATTATGTGAAATAATATTAAATACGGACATAGAAAATTTGCCTCACAATCTATTCTGGATGTTGGTGTACAGAAGTGTAGAATGTGTTGAAACTATATTACAAGCGGAAGGTACTCGTTTTCTGAAAAGAACTACAATTGCCAAAAAGATGAATACGACCACATTTGGTACAAAAGAATACTTCATTGAAAGAATTTGTTCTGCGACGGTCTTATTTTAAATCGGTACCTGCTGATTTTTAGTCATTAAAACGGGTTCTCTGTTGGATATGAGTATGTATGTGTAAAGGACTTGGTATCAAAACTGAAATGCCGTACCCATGAAGATAAGTATAATATCATTTAAGTTCAAAAGTAAATTTGTAACCTACGAGACCGGGACATTGTTTTTTCTCGAACGATCACCATGGCAAACGTAAACATATTCGTAGAGTGAATGCTGAAAGTTGGATATACTCATGAAATAATCCCTACTATGTTGACGAGGGTCTTATAACTATCTGTGGAGAAATAAACCGCAATGACTCCACATGAACAAAAAAAGATGAAGTCAGATCGAGTTAACTGCATGTATCCCATCCGAGATGCTCAATCATCCAGGTATGGCTTATGTATATACAATATAATTGAATCATCCAATATGTAGGTAATACTAAAGCTCCTTTATTAAGAGTAGTATATTCCCCAAAAAGAGTAAAGTTATAACATTCCCTAATGTTCATTATCTACCTCTGAAATAGATCAAATTTTGACTCTGTACGCGTGAATATAAAAATGTAGAAGGAAATCCTTTTCCCTTTACACACGGAGCATTGTTATGCAAAGTTCATATTAGAAAGAAACAGATCCAGTAATTACAGCATAATGGAAATTTAAGAAGGGTGTAGTCAGATATATTTTTCATTTATTAACATACTCTCACAGTGTAAAGAGAGTATAAGAAAGAGATACTCCTGTAATAATGGACGAAGAAATGGTATTCGGGGAACAAAAAATGCAGGAGGGGTATGTCTTGGTGATTTTTTTGCAAGCTATGGACAGAAGTGCAAGGCCTTTATCAGAGAAGGCGGGAATATATAAGGTAAAAAAGCTGATAAGAACAGGTTTGCATACTATCACAGATAATTGCTACAGGATAATATCTCGGTACAGCATTAACAAAGGCGTAAGCCGATGTTTCAGAATTGAGCCAATGTTGGATGATGTAAGCGTAAGATAAGAGTTAAAATGTCAGACAAGGTCGAGGAACAAGAAATCTGTCATAAAGAAAAAGACTAAGCGGAAAACCTCTAAAGAAAAAATGTAATGATGTATTTGCTATTTAAACTACTAACTGATAACTTTTATACGAGCTGTGTATATAAGTAAGGTTTTACATGAAATGTTCATTATACGGCCAGAGCTCGCACATGCAAGATGCATTTCCTTCATCCTTCTCTAGTCCTGATTGTTGTAAAAGTGAATTGGATCTCTTCTCATGAACCCTACACGATTAGCGGTTAGCGAGTCCCAAACTTTAATCAGTATTAATCCTTTGCAATTCAATTACCATACAGATGTTCCTCTAGAGTTTAATATTCCAGGCACTTCTGATCAATACCTAGACCCCTCTAATGTGTTTTTTTATATGTAAAAACGAAATTGACCAAACCTGATGGTACAGATCTTCCTACGGGTGATGACCATATAGTATATACAGAATCAAATTTCCTGTATAACATGTTTCACCCAGGTTGAAAGTTTTATCTTACGGAACCTTTCACTAGGTGCATCAGCGCTAATTATCCCTTATAGAAAGCTATAATAGAACTTTGTTAAATTTATTCAGACGGATGCTAACAATCTCATCCTCAATCATGTGGTTATAGCTTCAAAGATGAAGCTGCACATATGGATAAAGCAGCTAAAGCATAAATAATACTTAGGAATTTTACGGTCGATTAAATGGCGATATCTTTCTCTCAAAAGAAAGACTCATTTCTACCATCTGTAGTCATACTAAGAATCCATTTTAATCAGCTGGTCAAATCCTAAATTTGCGTCTTTAAAACCCACACAAAGTAAGCCTACTGCTACAGCTGTAATGGTCCAGAGACCTGTTTTTTCAAAACTGTTGGAGGCCTTAATCTCTACGTTAGAAAAAGTGAAAATTAAATCAACCACACGGTCATTATGGGAAATTGAAAATTCGCTTTTGAAATCACTACATGCAAAGTAACCCTATTAAAGAAGAGTTGAAAACCAAGATATTTTAATTTCACTCAAAGGATTATCGAGTGATCAATATCCTAACATTGTGAACCGGAAATTTACCACAAGAAAAGTTCAAATAGGGATCTGTGGAGCAATGAAGCCTACTGCCGCGGGAAATTATTAAAAAATCACCCTATAAATTCACACTTTCGGACTTAGGGGTATCAGTTTAACATGTGAATGGACTGCCTCACGGACGTGATTATGGAAATGTTATACAACGGAGGACCTATCCTCCCGTACTCGACGCTTTTTACGAAACGCTTAATAAGCCAATACTGTACTCATGTAAGGATAGCGCGGACATGGTTTTTAAATCTTGAAGAATACGCAAGAATAGTAATTTATACGCTTATGATCTTACTGCAGACCTTTTCAGCTTGTAACGCATATCATTTAAACATTTTGAGAAAGGGCACCCTAGGACTAAATCTCTCTTTTGGTTCGATTCTACAATCACCCATTCACTGTAGTGATCTATCTTGAGCATCCTCAACTTTAATTGAAATTGACAGAGTACGCAACGTACTTTTATGGAATATTAAAGATGAATGAAGCGGAAATAAAATCGGTGTTTAAAAATGACCTCGCTTTTAGGACGTTTTGCTATTAAGTAAACTCTGTAAAGTTGGAGAAGGATACCTGCCTCATATTCAATACATTGCCCTCGTCACATCACCTCAACAGGACATTGGATTTCCGGTTTAATAGAGCAAAAACACGATACTGTTCACATAATTGATTCTTTTGAACTTAAATTATAATGAATAATCTCTATATTACCGGCTTATTTTAAAAGAGTGATAATAATGTAAGCTGATAAAACACTCATGTCTTACCCTGTTCAAACCTTATATTCTAATTTATGTGGAGTCTATTAGTATTCTATTCTCATTATCATGTTTTTAAATAAATGTATGTTTTAATAAACTTGTAAATATATTTGATGTAAAAATTTGTATGTCAAATGATTTTTATAGTTTCTGATTATGTAATAAATGCTTTAAAATTGAAAAATCGCGGTATTTACTTCCTTAAAACTCGTATAATATAACAAAAGGTTTTTTAATAAAATATTCGTACAACGTTTTGATTAAAATAAACAGTGTTCTATCATAACAGGATGACTCCTGTGTGTTTTTTTATTCTTACATTAACAAATTAAAAGTATAAAGAAGTGAATGAAAACTAAAAATTTAGTAGAATATGAATAAAAGAATGAAACAAAAATACAAATATAAAGAAAAATTTATGTAATATATATGAGTTAAAGCAGTAAAGCAAGAGTTAAAGCAGTAAACAGAAAGTTAAAAGAGTAAAGCAGAAAGTTATAAAGCAGTAAAGCAGTAAATAAACAAAAGCGTACTAATACCCCCTTGGTGTTAGGTAACACCTCTATTGTTTTACTGCTTTATCTGCTTTAAGGTATGTAAATGTTTAATAAAATAATATGAGTTAAAGCAGTAAAACAGTAAGTTAAAGCACAGTATAAACGATGAGTTAATAGAGCAAGGTATAAAAGCAGAAGTTAAAGGCAGTAAAACCATGAGTTTAAAGCAGTAAAGCAGCAAAGTAAGCCGTAAAGCAGTAAAACAAAGGCATAACTAATCCCCTAATCCCTTAGGTAATAACACCTCTATTGTCTTACTGCTGATTTACTGCTTTAAAGGTATGTAAAAATGCATATTTTTTTTATAAAATTTGTACAATTGTAGTAAAAATGAATGACTCATAGTATTTTTGAAACGAAACTTCTTTGAATAGTTTTACATGGATATATATTTTTCGCTTCACGAGCGGGAAAAATTTGTGGGCGCTGCGGACGCCAACGCGGCGCGGGTTACGCGGGAAATATTGCGCCTCCGGGCGCACGCGGCGGGCGGGAAAACGCGGAATAACTGCGCCTGCGGGCGCCACGCGGCCGACCGGTTTTCGCGGATGGGCTGACTGCGGACGCGGACTGGACTACGGGAACGTTTGCGATCACTGTCGCTCAATGTGTTACTCTTTAGATATATATTCTGTCATGCTATAAGTGTTTATAAAAAATACTAACTCATAGTAGGAAGCATTCTAGCAAACTTGTAATGTAACACCATTCGAAATTCCTCATACCTTATGTACCTAGGGGTAGAAAACACCCATATTAGGGCTAGTCTAGGCTTCAGGGGGGCTAGAAGGCTTGAAAAAGAGTGGCCTCAAGTTGGGCACTAGTGTGGCACTCACTTGCATATGTGCGGCACTCACTTGGCACTATTGGCACGTCACTTGGCACTCACTTGGCACGCATTGGCACTCACTTGGCACTCACCTGGCACTCACCTGGCCCTCATCTAATCTTAGAACACTAATAGAACATCACAAGATACTTCTTACGGGTGATTGGGAACCATCAAGGCCATCAAGTTAGCGTGGGTCCAAAAATTGACCCCATGGTATCATTGGCAAGGTTTTAAGGCCGAAATAATCATGTTCAAACAAAGTAAAGACGTCAAAAAAATAGGGCTAAGCCCCCTAAGGGTAGCCAAAAATTAACGTGGGCAAAAATGGCCCACGGTAGATAAGGTTAAGGCCGAATATCATGGTCAAACAAGGTAAAGACACCAAAAAAAGGGCTAAGCCCCTAAAGGAAGTATCAAAAAATTACCGTGGGCCAAATTGGACCCATGGAATACCAAAGGGTTGGTTGAAAGACCAAAGGGTAGCCAAAAAATTAACGTGGGCCAAAATTGACCATGGTATCTGGCAAGGTGGTCAAACAAGGTTAAAGACCATCAAAAAAATAGGGCAAGCCCCTTAAAGGAAATCAAAAATTGCCCGTGGGCAAAATGGCCCCACGGTCGAAAATAATTAGGGGGGATAAATAGGGGGGTAATACGTACAAACGGTTGCTGACGCAACCGTTTGGCGCAACACCCTTCTTCGAAGGGTTGCCTAAAAATATAGGGTTGCCAAAAAAAATTAGGGCCGCTCCAAAAAATTGGGTTCTCAAAAATTAGGGTTCTCAAAAAATTAGGGTCCTCAAAAAATTAGGGTCTCAAAAAATTAGGGTTCTCACAAAAAAATTTACAGGGTCCTCAAAAAATACCCGTGGGCCAAAAAATGACCCATGGAAAGACCAAGGGTTTGGTCGAAAAAAAAATTTGGGCTCAAAAAAGGTCAGGCCCAAAAAGGTCAAGGGAAGGTAAAAATTTGGGCCCAAAAAAAGGTCAAAGGGCCAAAAAAAGTGAAGGTCAAAAAAGGTCAAGGCCAGGGTGGTACAAAGTTGGGTGGTTTTTTCGCTGGGTGGGTTTTTCCTCGCTCAGGTGGGTTTTTCGTAGTCCAACGAAATGAAAACCGCCAATACTACTTTATATATATATATATATATTATATATATAATATATATATATATATACTATGATTAATATATAGTATACTATAATATATTATATAACAATATATATAATATATATAAATACTATATATATATATACTATATATATATATATAATATATATATATGTCATATTATATATATATGATAGTATATATTATATATATTATATATATATATATATATATATATATATATAATATATACATGTAATATATATATATATGTATATATATATATATATATATATATATATATATATAATATATATATATATATATATATATAAATTAATTATATAGTCACTCAACATTTGCCCCACCCTTTAAATGAAATCCTGCCCTACGCCCATGTATATATAATATATATACTATATATATATATATAAGATATTTATATATATGTATATATATATACTAATATAATATATAATAGTATATATATATATAGCAGTATAATATATTATATATATTTTATATATATATACTTTGTAAATACCCCTTGATGTATTTTCACCATGCTGGGATGATCCTGGACCCTAGCAGATGAGTGTGCAAGTGTTTGAACTACGCTTCGACGAGACAAAAGAAGAATCCGAGAATACTTCCACTGTCCAAGCAGAGCATATACTACGTATTCTTCCCGGCTCGCACTCGAACGTAGGGCCAAGACAGGGCTTTGCCGCGCATGGGTCGAATAAATAAGACAGACCGGGGGGTTTTATGTATAGAGTGAAATGCAATACCCCGTGCAATCAAATTTTGTATTTGTAGTAAATACCCCCTGATGTATTTTCATCCATGCTGGATGCAATCCTATGGACCCTAGCAAGATGAGCGTGCAAAGTTGTTTGCACTCGCTACGAACGAGACAAAAGAAGAATCCGAGAATACTTCCACTGTCCAAGCAGAGCATTACTACGTATTCTTCCCGCTCCGCAAACTCGAACGTAGGCCAACAGGGTGCCGCGCATCGGTGAATAATAATTACCAAGACCGGGGGGTTATTATGTATAAGTGAAATGCATAACTAGCAATCAAATT
>JABUQX010125674.1:0-13404 GCA_015478945.1 Trachelipus rathkii
GTCCGCTGACATTGGATAACAGGTATTGGCTATGTGAGTATAGATAGAGGTTTGTCTGTTCTTTTATGTTGTAGACTAGTGAATATATAGGTGCTTTGTGGCATTTGCATGAGCATGCTTTAGAACTTTGTGTTATTATATCGTAGTTATTTTGATCAGATAGCAAGTACCTAAGGTGCTTTGTCCTCCTATATTTTTTGATATATCGGAAATTTTCTGAAGCTTGCCTTACCTAGAATAAAACACAATATGTTATGTAGTTATCGGTTGCTTGGTTTGATTCTGTTGGCTTCTAGATTCTGTGACCTCACAGTTCTGCAAGATATACCTAGATAGAGGGGGATATGTTCCGATAATCGTATGGAGCAATTCTCTATTTTTTTCAAACTTGATTAGTTTTCGGAGTCTACAGTTTTTATTATTTATTATGTTTGATACGGAGGTCTAATGCCCTTATAGTTGTTGAGCAGGTGATCTGTCTGTTTCGTCCTGTGAAATGTGCATCATACTGGGTTGTCCTTTTTCTCGCTCTCGGATATGTACGCTCTCCCATTACAGCTTACTCACAAATATGTGAACGATGTTAGGGGGTAAAGGATGGTAATTTCGATTTGCGGTCTATTCTATCCTTATATTCAACTGCTTCTCTTTCTACTTTTTCTTGTGGTGGTTTTTCGAGTTGCAGATGTGGTTGCAAGTAATTGCCCCTTTTTCGCCATCTTATCCATATTTCTTTTCTCTTTCTTAGGTACTTGGGTTCCCATGTAGCAGAGAAGCGTTGGGTGAATGATGTGATTCCGATGATATAATAATACAATTACATATCACGATAAAACTTAAAGTAAGGATGCAGTTATCGGCGTATGACATACTGATTTTTGAATGCTTCGAGGGTGCCTAGTTTTTTATAATATGCTCTAGTCGATTACGCATGATTATAGTTGGGTAGTTTTATAAATCCGCCAGTATCTTTGGGCGGATAACGTACTATCTATCGTATGAGAATGGTGTCAAGATGGCACTGGCAAATGCATTTTATAAAATGCTGCGATAGTGGGCGTTCTTGCCTACGATGCTTGGGCAGCGTTCATATCTTATATAGCATCAATAAAGGTGATTTTATGGGATTATTGGATAGTTAGTGGGATCATTGTAGGTTGGTTGTTACGTAACCCTGGGGTGGATAATTTAATAGCTGGTGATAATATTGGATAGGATGTGGTTAAGATACGGATGTAGTATCCTATGGACTCAAACTTAGTAGGTTATGTATAAGATTGATATCACATTATGTGTAAAGCTATGTAAGCCATAAGAGATAGTGCTGTGTGCCTACTCATATTCAGATGAGGAGTAGTTTATTCTTCACTTGGCTTTTTGGTGAGACTCATGTGTGTCTATTTTTCGCCTTAATCTATAAATAGTGTTGGGAATCATTAAGTGTTCTACTAATGTCCATACATGAATATATAATAATATATATCTGAGTAAATAATATTATATATATTATATATATATATATCTAATATATATATAATAATTATATATATATATATATAAAATCAATTACACTACACCACTCACACACACACTAACAAAAATCCAACTACAAATAATAAAACATAATAAATAAATAAAATAATATATATATTATTATATTTTATATAATATAATAGTTAATATAGTATTTATTATATTATCGTAATTAATTATAAGGAATATACTTTATTAGGATTTATAATTAAAATCAGCCCTCGGTATAAAATATAAAACTAGTTTAGTTTGAATTAATAGTGTGATGTTAGTATATATTATCTTATATATATAGTGAGTGCATAGTTGAAGAAGTCGATAGACATAACTTTAGAATTCATTTATACTATATATATAGTATGATTTCCTTCTTTTTTGATTCTTCTTCTATGTTGTATTTAGTATATTATATATTTGTCAGCTGGTGACGAACACAAGGGTGTTCCTTTTTCTTTTTCTTATTTGTTTTTTTTACATAAATCTCTTTCAATATACTAAGCTCTGATATATTAAATTTCGGTCTGAGGTAATTGGTCAGTCTTTCGATAAGTAGATTTGTGATGGTTATTTAGACAAAAGACTGAGGTGCCAGGAGGAGGAACTACTTTAGGTAACAGAATATATCGAAACTCGTTCACACATGTCATGTAAATCGTAAATGTCAGCCACATGAAAGGCACAGTCCTCGTGGCTAACTGCACAAACAAAAAAAAAACCCGATAGCGAGAGTGGGTCTCCCGCACACGCTACCGTAAGTACATACGAAGTACGCTCGCGGCTGGCTTTTTTATTCTCTTCCCATGCGAAAGCATGAGAAAGTGATTTGTTTGTGTATAAGAAACTAGTACTATCATGAGCGCTGATGGTTGTGTTGGCTAACTGGTTTTGGTGGTACTTGAGTTGGTGCCCCTGTGGATTGGTGGCCACAGAATATTGGTAATACACCTATATGGGGGGGGCGCTTTAAGTGTGGAAGACGTTATGGATCAGGATTAGAAATTAAGAGCTAGAGGTCCGAGTGTGGAATATTGCCTTGAAATTCGGTGGGGGCGGTGGCTGCCCGTTGGGTGCTTAGTGGTCGTAATTGGGGATGATTTAAGGTAGGACATTTTATTTTGGTCGTACACCCCTACAGGCCCATAGGTATATGACCCACTATTAGGAATCGTCAAGATTGTAACTATAATAGTAGGTCTACGAATCCCTCATACTTGGTTAAGCGCTATAGCAAAAGTGATTTCTAGATAATCTTGTCGTGAATAGGTATTTGCTAGTGCCTAATACATTTCGCCTAACTGGGTGAGCTCAAGTGAGTGCTTACAAAATCTCGGAGTCATTATAACATAATATAGTATAATAATAATGGCATATAATAAGTTGCTAGCTTGTGTGTATCAGTTTAAGCGTATAGTATATACTGCCATTAGTGGATTATTATAGTAGATTAGCATGAGCAGTTGTTCGAAGAACGGACTATTGGTGATGAGGGGTGTGTTGAGTTGGGTGTAGTGATTATGGGTGTTATTGGGGTGTTCTAGTATATATGGGTTTAGTGTTCTAGTATGGTTTTGTATTATTTTGGCATTAGGTGTTGGAGAGTGATACTGGTCACGGTAGGATTAGTAGTATAGGATGTGTTAGTAGTTATAGGAGTAGAGTAGGTTTAGTATATATATTAGGAGTCGAGTCGAGATATATGGGTGGCTTTCAACGATAAATATAATGAGGTTGGGGCTGTAGTTTAGTACTTTGACACCATCGAATAAGCTTATAAATTAGGCGATATGGCGAGGACTGAGATGAGGTACTATTTGTATCGGTCTTGTGCACAGATCCGTTAGAGTGATTGTGCTGTATATTAAGTTATATGTTATGTCTTGAACGAGATTGAACTATAAGTAAGTTTTAGAAATAACTTATCAGATTCATGATAGTTAGGGTTCGAGATTTATGTGTGTTATGGAACTCCCGATGTTTGATTGTGAGTCTAGAGCTTACGCTAAGGTTGAGGGTTAATTATAGGCTCAGACACTGGGAGCGTTAGGAAACAAGAAAGAGTGTGGATGAAGACTATTCAGATGGTTCAGGATTTAGTGTTATCAAGTGCAATTTGCATAAAAAGAAGACGACAAACAGAAAGCGTGTGATAGAAAGTATCCAGTTACTAATAAGTATATGTTGAGTATTTTTTAATATTTAAAGAAAAGCAAGATGATCAATTATTTGAAAAGATAATAATAAAAGTAGAGTAGAGATATAATCAGAATAGCGATTGGTAGATGAAGTATTAGCGATTTTGTGTATAGTAATAGTATGAAGGTAAAAATAATAAGAGGTTTGTTTAGGGGCAAGTAGTTTTTGTAAAAATGAATGCTCTATAATAGAATATATGTGGTTTTATAATTAATAGAGTGTCGATTTGTACTGTCGGATCATAATGAATGGATGTGTGCTATAGATGTGATGGGTGAGGATATCGTTGGTAAGTACTAAATGCGTGGTAATAAAATCTATCGCAGTAGTGCGTATATCTAAAATAATAAAGATGATTACATATTATTATGAGTAATAAAAGATGGAGTCAGATACATAGTAACTTGCTGTCTACAAGAAGACTGGAAGCGTCACGCGGTTTCAAGTAGAGGACAGAGCTCCGAGATAATGTCGCAGAGGTTAGGTATGAGATGAATACTATAGGTAGGCGAAGCAGGAGATATGATAGCGAGGCTGATGACAGTAGAAACAGACTAGCAGAAGAAGAGGATATCATGCTAGCAGAGAGGGATCTGTCAATAGGGCAGCAAGATAGAAGATACTTAGGAGCGTGGAGGGTCAGAAGTTCGAATGGGTGTGTCAGGCACGTGAAATTGTATGGCTAGGCGATGGAAACAGACAGAGTTTTGAATGAGGCATTGAGTCTTGGAGTGTACAGAATATGTAAGTAGTGTTGTAGATAGAAGTCGAGTAGTAGACCAGTAATTACCAGAAGGTGAAATGTAGTAGTGACACAGCACAGCCTCGGGGAAGGGCAGGAAAGACAGACAGGAACAGATTGTGAGGAAAGATGGAACAGGAGACAGGGCCAATGTCTAGAATCATTGCCAATTTATATAGATGAAGAACTCATCACAGCAGAGATAATGTTAGTAAGTGTGAGATACCAAAGGCAGAGGTTGAGGTGTAGGTAGGGACCCCGGATTATCAGAACCCGCCGGGGTATGGTGCATGAGGAAGAGTCAGAGAGAGTCGAAGAGTACAGCGAAAGCAGGGTTTCATGCTACGTTCCAACACCTGAAACTTTTCAACATGAGTCCATTGTATGGGAATTGTGAATAGATGAGGAGTCGGCTTGAATGAATGTAACAGATAGATTAAGGTCTCAGTGATGGTGAGGTTTTAATGAAATCCGAACAAGGGGTTTTTGCGTTTGGCAGGGTCGTTTAAGCATTTGTAAGGGGACGCCATTCGTGATTACGACATTATAGAACGAAGAAATAATGAGTAGAGGCTTCAGATGATTGCTAGAAGTGTTTGTGATAAGGCAGATAGTACAAGTTAGCAGTAAATTGGGAACAGAGGAGAAGGAAGCAAGAAAGAAACATAGAGAGGAGATGCTTGCTTAGGATAGGGTGGAGAGAGAAATTACAAGGGGAGATAACGGGAGCGAGGGAAAAGGATGAGAGGTGTGCAATATAGGAAGAGATGAAGGGAAAAAAATTCACGGCAGGAGGGTGATGAATTGGGGGTTGACAACCACTACGCCTATGTGGCATCAGGTGTGATGCTGCCGAGTGGTGCTAGAAGATAGCTATCCTTAAAGTCGGGATCAGATGGAAGAACGGTATGGTAGGTAAGACCAAAGCAAACCGTGGTGGTAAGTACGAAAAGATATTAGCTTCTTTGTTAGAATACACGTACAAGAAAGGAACTATGAGATGTGTTGCTGTGGATACCTTGGATTGATAATGGGGTGCAGGGGTTGGGCTGGGTAGGAACGCAGAAAGGTGTGGCTAAATATTCCTTTTATTGGCGATGATACGGTGGTCCGACGGAAGGTGAACACTAAGAATAGGTCAGATCGGCGTCAGAGACTGGTCAGATGGGGGATTGTGGGACAGTCGGTAGGGTCTGATGAGGGAATTGAGAGTTGATCGGGGTTGACTGAAGGGATGTGTGGAGTAATGGTGGGAAGTAAGTGTTAAGTAATGAAATGACACGGTGTTGATGCGGTAATCAAGCTGAGATGAAAAGGAACAAGTGAACGCGTAGGATAAGTATCGGTTGATAAGCGTTGCGCAGGCTCGAACAGAAGATATTCATGAAGAGAATGTGGAGTGAAGGTCAGAGTATAGTTTCAGTCACTCGGAATAGAATTGAGCAGAAGAAACGGAATAGAATAAATGGAGTACCATCTATATTTTGCTGGGAAGGTAACACTATGCCGAGCAATATTTCCGTGCAGTAGGTGAAGGAAAGAAAAAAGCAAAGGGAACAGTAGACGTCAGGGGTGCGAAACGCAGATGACTCAGCTCGTTGTGTTGATTCAGCCGGTTGGGTTACTCCGTATGTGCCTAACCGGTCAACTCTGTATTTAGCAATCCGGAGTGCGTGAGGTTTGAATGGTATAGGGTAGAGTGTGTGATGTATTCGGAAGGTGTTTCTGCGTACGGTGGGTTGGGGGTTCGGTGTGTCGGAGTTCGCGACCGTAGGTGGATGTGAGAATGGTTTTGTTCAAAGTGTCCGCGGGGCCACAGCCGAACGCGGTCTAAATAGGAATGATAGACTGACTGTTTTGTTGCTCATTTCTCCTCATTCTCGTTGGTTGGTGGTGTGGTGGTCGTAGAAAGCAGAGACTCCATTAGATTGACTTGAAAAGCGATCCAAAACGCAAGAGGGTAAAGGAAAGTGGACATGGACTTAAGTAATGGTGCAGGTTTTCGCGGTATGGAGTCTTAGGTGAGATGACCCTTGGTTTTTTTGACAAGCGACAGTTTGAAGAACAGCTCATTGGGACTGAACTCGGTTCCTAATATTGAAGCAGATGTCTAGTAAGATGGTATGGTTTTTGCTCTTATAAGGTTTAAGGTGACTCAGCTTGACCCTGGTTGTCAGCCTGGTGACGAAACACAAGGTGTTCTTTTTTTTGTTTTTTTTAATATATTCAAATAAACATGTATGTATTATCTTTGTACAAACAGATAAAGGTAACACGCGTAAAAGTGTAAAATAAATCGGGTGAGAGCACAAAATGTAGTAAAATTAGTAAAATTGTTTATTGAGAACCACACGAATTGACAGCTGCACTGCGTAGAGAAAAAGAAAGAATCAGAGCGATCAGAGGAACCAAAAACCTGTTAAAATCCACTCGCAAACACCGCCCCACCAGAAACGAAAGAGACACCACCAACAAACCCCATCCATACAATTAGGGAGGCGCTCACATCGCTCTGGGTGCTCACCCGTCGGGCACATACGTCACGCGCAACATCCGCTCACTACACACACCAAAGTTAAATTACAGTGAAGAAATCAGGCAGTAAAGAAAAGCTTTGAAGCATTTGAATAGAAGCTTAGAGGTTTGAAAAGAATAAGGTTGGGCGAGATTCAACCTGTATACCGGTGCTCACGATGATTTGAGTAAGGTCGTGTGGGTCGGCTTAGGTCGTAGGTATTTGGGTTCCCGCAGGCCGACAACTGAAAATTAGCAGAAGGTAGTCGCTAATTTAGTAATGACCCACATATGCAGATAACGGCATGATAACCTGTGCTGTGATAAACGAGATAAACATCATCAAGACTAGCGTTATACATAAGAACAATAAGAGGTTCGGAAATTGAACGAAGATTAAGACATAGTAAACCTCCCGGCGCGCGCACTCAAAATGCAAGATGACGAAATTCAACAGAGGAAATTGTGTAATTGAACACAGAGTAATAACACAGAGAAAGTGTATGCATGGTTTTTTGAAATATTATCCCGTAAGCACTATAACTTATGAATTTTGGGTTTAAAAACCACTCATAGCAAAGTTTTCCTAAGTTTTTTGTTTATATTCTGGTTCTTTCTCCCATAGTAGATTGTGAAGTAAGGCTTTTCTAAATCAACAGCTTATAAACTTGAAGAAAAAAAACCCCAGTTCGACGACCTTCAAGAAATATCATTAAAGTATTGTTAATCGAGAATATGACAGCAAATAGTTCAACACCGTCGCCCACGTGACAAAAGTATATAGCCGGTGAACAGGCAGGAGGAAGTTCTGAGAATAAAAGACAAGAGGAAGCCAAGCATACCATTTATGGCCGTTTGCTCTGTGAAGCTCGACAGCATAATCACTGGCGGTCCACGAAATAGGCCGGGTTTCAGGCAGCAACCGTGTTCCCAGCGGAAAAAACAAGAAGAGGGTTGCTTGACCATAGAATTTTTTACTCTGTTCAAAGCCTTACAAGCAGCAAATCAGTCCATTACCATTGTGAGCTGCCCAGAAACTTGAACAACAAGCAGTAACAGGAGCTAAATGACAGCAGCCTTGGGAAGGAAACGACGATAGAAATTATGAGACTAGGAAGCACGAGATCTTTCTAAGTGGTAGGCAAGTAGGATAATTATAAATGGCAGAAACACGATCAGGTAGTGAGAAGAAGAAATTTTATGGCCAAGAAAATTAAGAGAGGCATCACCCAAAATGCATTTCTCGAAATTTAAATGAAGACCAGCTTGAGATAAACGAGAGAAAACTGTACGAAGATAGAACAGAGCTCCTCGAGAAAGAGAAGAACTATAGATCATCAATGTAAGCTATAGAAAAGGTAAACCCGTCAAAACATGATCTATCAAGCGTTGAAAGTAGACTTGGCATTACGAAGACAAATGGCATAAAATTATAGCATGAAATTGCCACCCAAAAAGGAGTTGCATCACTTTTTAGGCACGATCATCCAGGATTAACAGGAATTTGAAGGAAGGCAGATTTTAAATTACACGAGAAGAAAAATGGTACAGTTTCTATTTAGAGGAGCAATAAAATCATGAGTGAGGATAGAATAAGTATAGCAATACAGTTTTAGGAATTAGTTAACCTGTAGTCCCCAACAAACGAAAAGAATCTGGCCCTTTTTTAACAATGTGAAGCGGAGAAGCGTAAGGAGAAGTAGAAGGGGAAACAATACCCTTTTCCAGAAGCTAGTCAAATTCCACACACGCAACGTTAAACATTTCTGGAGAAAGTCTGCGAGCCTTGCAAACAGGAGGACTACCCCTTGTCTCAATGTAATGCATTACATGGTGAGATGCAGGAGGAAGATTAGAAATAGGCTGGATTAAGTCAGAAAATTCAGAATGCAAAAGAGCGTGAAAAGAAGAATAAGAGGAGGAATCAGGAATATTGATACCATAAATAGAAGAATTGAAAGGAACAGCATTACAAGAAAGAGAAGTAGTGTCATCAAGTAGACGATTATTGGCCATGTAGTCCAATGGATAAAGTAAGGAGTTGTTCACCATAGACAGCAATGCTAGAACCATAAGCAGCCTGTAAATGAGAAACAACAGGCGGAAGAGAAGAACAAAAACCATGAACATTCAAAATAGAGAAACTACTGCCCGAGTCAATTAGGAAAATTTGTTTAGAATCACCTTCAAATATACGTTAAAGCGAACCTGGAAGAATAGCATTAACCTCAGGAATAGAAACAGAAGAATCAACAGAAGTAGGAGCCGTTGAAGTAGCAGTAATTGAAGACGAAGAAGAGATAGTAGGAATATAGAGCGAAAAAGAATTGGAATTGAGGAATTGACCAAGGGAGTAGCGCAACAATCTACGATCCCCCCGAGGGGAGTTTCCCTGAAGAGGATTTGCAGATTGAAAATTACTTGGAGGAATGCAGTTACGTGCTCGAACACCAAAATGATAATGATAGAAGCATAAAGAACCCTGAGAAGGTTGGGGCAATGAAGAACGGGAAGGGGAAGGAGAACGAGACCTAGTGAACAAGAAAGATTGCAGAATGAAGCTGATATTCTGAGATGCATAGTATGTTAGAATCTTACAGGTTAGCACAGTTTTAAGTTCAAACAAAGGTAAGAATGTTAAGTAAAGAGGGTCTGAAGATGAATTCTGGAAAGATGGAGGAGAAGGAGTACAAAGAGAAGAAGGAACAGAGTAAGAGGAAGATAGAGCAACGGAAGACGAAGATATAGAAGGAAGAGAAGAAGAGTTAATAGCAAATTGAGAAGGAAAAGTAATAGAAGAAGAAGAAGGCATAATCGCGAGAGTAGAACCCATAGGGGAAATTAGTGCCAAATGATTGAGAAAAGACCTGAGCATTATCAAAAGCAAGAAAGCAGGAGTGTCATTAGAAGAAATGAGATAAGAATATAAGAAGCAAAGTTGGGTTTGACATTTACGACAAATAGCCAGGAAGAGAGGGAAGAAGAGGAACCAAATTTTTTTTTTAGTGTCAGGATAATATATTTTGTACTTTACAAGGATAAAAATAAGTCTCACGAGTGTCTGGTGTTTGAAAATGATGTTAATATGCTGAATAAAATGTACCACCAGCAGCAAAATAATAATAAGGAGTGAGAGAGAGGAGCTGACTGAAGGTAAAAGATTAGGGATTGATTTCTGGACTTCATATTGAATGGAGAGCAGAAAAGCATTAACCTTTTTGAATTCTGTAGGAAGCAAAGCAAGGAAAAAATCAAATTGCTGAATCTTAAAATCAACATCATCTCTCCTAAATTGCGGTGGGGTCAGGCAAGGAAAACGCGATATAGGCCAGGTAGTCGCCGGCAAAGTTGCAGAAAGAGGAGGAGGCGGTGGAGTACTCTGTTGATGTAGTTGTTGTTGATGTTGTGACATCAATAATTGTTGATTGAGCGATTGTTGTAACAGATAGTGTTGGTGAGGATCATACAAAGGCGAGGATGAGAAAAATTTTGAGATGAAGAAGGAATAGAATAAGATAATATATTAGAGGTAGGAGTAGAAATAGTAATAGGAGTAGTAACAATAGTAGTAGGAGAAGTAGTGGTAGTAGTAATAGTAGTAGTAGTAGTAGTATTAGGAGACATACTGAATAATAGAATAAATAAAATTATTTTTACAGCTCAAAGATACTCAATGGTTTCCAAAACAAAATATAAATAAAACTGATATAAAAGAACGATAATGTAAACAAAAATACAAAGAATATATGACAAACAAAATTTTTTTTTAACAAAAGTGAATGTACGTGTACCGGTATCACCAGTTAAAGCGACTCAATTTGTCGCTTTCAACAATAAACTATATAAGGTTAGTTATTTTGTATTAAAACAATAAGCTATAGTTAAAGCGAGTCAATTTGTCACTTTCAACAAAGCACTATATTAAGTTATATGTTATTGAAAACACTATATATATTATAAAATTTCATAGACTCAGTTGTGTGCATGAAAAGGACCGTTATGTGATTTTAATCGTTATACGTCATTTATGACCTAAGCAAAAAATTACCTTTGAGAAAAAAAAAATTCTTTATTTTTTGTACTTGGACACTTTATGTCCACATTTACTTGACTCTGTATGTACACATTTGCTTGATATCGGTACAGTGGGATTTTATGTGTGTTGCTTCATTATAGAAGAATATTATACATGTTATGTCTCAAAAGTAAGTGTACTGATGTCGTATTTAATTATGTATTGGACTTACCTGAAATTACAAGTTATCTCCTTCGAAGTATGACCCTTAGGAAAGACTACAAACAGGGGTTAGAATGTTTCTTCCGGTACTGCCTATTGAACAGTGGAAGAAACGTTGGAACCGCTGTGTAACCTCCCAAGGGTCATACTTCGAAGGAGATAACTTGTAATTTCAGGTACGTCCAATACATAATTAAATACGACATCAGTACACTTACTTTTGGGACATAACATGTATATTATATATATATATATAATATATATATATATGAAGGGATAAATATTTCTGCATATATATTAATATATATATATATATATATATATATATATATATATGTATGTATGTAATGTATATATATATTATATATATATATATAAATTATATAATATATATATATAAGTTCACTTATATTGAGACATACATGTATATATATATATATATATATATATCTTAGGGACGGGTTAGGTGTTAGAAGAATTGATAAAATGAGGAATGAGCGCTTTAGGGAGTTGTGTGGTGTGAAGAAAGGAGTAAATGAGAGAATAAATGAAAGTTCGTTGAGATGGTTTGGTCATGTGGAAAGAATGGATGATAATCGGTTGGTTTAGCTGATTTATAGTGGTGAAAGTTCTGGAATCGAGTGGTTGGGAGGCCGAAGAAAAAGTTGATTGAGTCAGTAAAGGAATCCCTGGAGGAGAAGGTTACGAGTTTGGCAGAGGGGAGAAGAAAGGTGCATAATAGGACTGAATGACGGGGTTTGTGAGGGGGTATGGTTGTGGCCCAACTGGGCCAAAGGATGGACACTACATTAACGAGAAGCCATAGTGAGGGTCTATCGCAATCCCGTGAAGCCCTAGGGACGGATTTTTCTGACTGCGACGAGTTCTTACTTAAGTGTATAAAGGGGCGGTAAGGCTGGGCTTTCTTTTCGACTTGAGTCATATTCTTCTACTACTTTTCTTATTCCGGTGCATGTGACGCACCTTACCCCCGGTCTTGGGGAAAGAAGGCGGGTGATGATATATATATATATAATATATAATATATTATATATAATATATATTATAATCTGTATATATAATTATTATATTATATATATATATATTATATATATATATATATATTATATTATAAATATAATAAATATATATATATTATATATATAAATAATTATATAATATATATATATATATAATATATATATAGTAAATATATATTATAATATATATATATATATATATATATATATATATATTTATATTTAATATAATGAACTGTATTATAGTTGTCTTATAACATATAAACCAGAAAAATAAAAACATTCCTTAAACAAACCTATTCTAAAGGCCCATTATTAAAATGTCTTCAGGGTGTGGTTTATAAGAGTCATCGTTTAAAACAGTTATTATAATGTGCTAACGAAATTAAAAGTTTATGGTATTTAGAATAAAGAAATGAAAAAGAAAAACGATAGTGAGATCAAAATTAGGTAATTATAATAGTTTTCGGGGCCACAAATGGTTCTCTAAAAATAATAGATTGGTAAGAAGTGGTAAATAAATTAACGGGTATATCGTTACCTTAATTGCGTGTAATTGGATAATTAGGGCGTAATCAATAGCTAATGATTTTCTCAACGCTATTTAAACCTTTTTTTGAATTTTGGTTATTTAATAAAGTTTTTTTTTCTTATTATAAATTTTAATTTAAATAGTTGAATTTTTGAGTTTTTGCATTAAAATTTTAGACATTGAATATCAGATGATGCCTAATATGATTTTATATAATTTGGTTGGAAATTTTTTTTTTTTTTTTTTTTTTTTTTGCTAAGGGTTTGCCACAAGTTCTGAGGACCCTTGAAATTCTACAATTTATATTTAGATCGCAAAATTTCTGTCTGTGAGGACGAAAATGGATGAGCTTTCCCTCAAGAAAGACTATAATAGCATCTAATTAAAAGCATAATTAACCCTCCTTGCGAAAGCTGCTTCCAGTGTGTTTGGGATATTTTCCCGCAAAATTTTAAAGAGGATGAAGTGTTCACATCTTTTCCAGGATAATTTTTGCATAAATGTGAAAATGGTAATAAATCTGTGTAAAGCCAAACAAATTTAAATATTTTTTGCTTTTATATCTTTACTTATACAAATTTACTATGTTCTGAATTCAGTTAAAAAAAGTTTT
>JABUQX010125675.1:0-22500 GCA_015478945.1 Trachelipus rathkii
ATGTGTTGTCCAGGGCAACCGTCTTTTTGCATGTAGGGTGGAGTCTTCGACCCGGTGAACCACCCAGATGCTTATAATGGGTGGGAGCGGGCCTCCCTCGCCTTATACTGGGGATGTTCGGCTAAGAAGAGCGTAAATTGGAACTGTAGGGGTTCTGACTGGCCCTTGGTTTCAAAGGGAGCGCCTGATGGGTAGGGAACCCCTAGTGGGAGGTTTGTCCCCCCCTTGGGTTATAGGCGTTTCACGCCGCGTCCCGCCGCGTCCCTCCGCGTCGCTTCTCTAGGTTATGACTTTTTCACAATGTTACTACCCTCCGTTACTTCAAAATTCTCCATTATCTACTGCTTTCGTCTCGCCTGAGAGCGCGCGTTATAATATACATAGCTCTGAATAAAGGAGTTTCTCCGCGCATTTTGTTTTTTCGTAATCACAAAAATTAATTCGCATAAATATGACTGTTTGATAGACACGTATGGCTAACGGAATACGCGTCATACTGTGATGCCGTGCTGAAAGCTCTGAAGAGTGTCACTTGGATAGTCGTTAGAAAAAATAAAAGTTGTGTGCTGCGGACCTCCTCGTCACTACTGCCGTATATTATATATATATACTATATATATATATTTATATTATATATATATATATAGTATAGTGATATATAATATATATAATAGATAAGTAGTATAATGGGCCTTAATGATTAAGTAATATAATACTATCAGGGTAAAATTATATACTGGTATAAGTATATATTAATATATATATATACTATATATATTTATATAAGAATTTTACTAAAGTGTAAAAAATGGTCCAGGAGTTCCAATATTTAAACCTATAATGTCAAACTGAGTGGAAATCTTCAAACAGAAGAAGTAATGTTGGCGCAAATCTCGGTAAGCTACGACTTATCGTAATCTACTCAGGACTAGTGGCTGTGGTTTTACTTACTTATGCGATGGTTATTCAGAGCTAATTAAGAGGGTTTTTTAAACAAGACAAATTTCAGGTAAAATTTTTTCGTTTTTTCTCCAGACTTCTACTATGGTCTCGGCCTATATATATGAGATAGTTATATATTACTATATATATATAGTCTATATGTAGTTTATATATATTATTGAGGGGGGGGGGTGGGTGTGTGGGGGTGGTTAAGAATATATATATAAGATATATCTAAATAATATATATAATATATAATAATATATATATATCATAAAATTACACTTAATTTTAGTTAGCTTTTGGGAATGGGGCTTCCGCAGGCTATCCTGCCTTGGAAGATATAAATATATTTAAAGTAGGGTAATATATATATATATATATATATATATATATTATATATATTATATAATAATATATATATATATATATATAATAATATATATATATATAGTATATAATAATATATATGACTAAATTATTTATCACTTATTACTAAGCCCCCTAGATAGGTTTCCCAATAAAAAACAAAAGCATCAGCTATGGCGTGACACACAGATGGTAACAAGTAATTATAGAGATATTATATATGCTAATATTATATACTCATATAAATATAGTATATATATATATTATATAGTTATATATAATAATATATATATTATATATATATATATATATATATGATGTTAGTGTATTGTCTAAATATATATATTATATAATATACATATGGTAGAGGTTATATTAATATATATATATAATATATCATATATATATATTAATATAGATATATATATATATTAATATTATATACTATATATAATATTAGGTATAGTATGTGATATAGGTATTATATATATAAAGCGGAGTTTGTAATCAGCTTCAAAAGAAAGCAGAAAGGAAAGAAAATCTCTGTTTCAAAGGATTTTCTGTTCTAATTCTGCTCTAAAGACGAGGGTTAACGTCGGCGGAGTTTGACCGAAGATGTTTATATTCATCGCATACCAACGCATTCAGGTCGGTTTCGGTCGTGGTTAAAAAAAAGTGTCATTTCATCTCGCGACTCTGACTTCGATTTTATTATAAACACACTTCTCGCTCAAAACTCCGACAAACGAACAATTTGCCGTGAGCCCGTGGTTACAATTTCCTCCTGATTTTTTCCTCTCTTCGACTTTTGCACTTTTCAACGCTGTTCCCAAGTGAAAGAAAAAGAAAAAGATTGAAAGAAGGAGATGAAGGAATATAAGAGAATAAGTTTTATCTTCCCCGGTTCCCACCAATTTCACCAATTTTCTTTAACCTTAATTCGCTTTGCGCGGTACAATATGACATTCATTTTATAAGAATATTTAAAATTTGACAAAATGACATAGATTAATTATCATTAATGTATTAATATTTATTTATGTTATATCGGTTTCAAAATATTGATACCAATAATATTAATCATTATTATAGTGTGGTGAAAATAACGATGAAAGGCCTTGATCATCTCTTTCAACCTTCTCAAACTATGTAAATAAATAAATAATGAGGATGAAATATAATAAAATTAATAATTTAATTAAATTCTTTTACTATTGTAAGGAAGATTTCTGTAATTAATTAAACATCGTGGCCAATATAAGGAATAATGAGAACGACTGGTACCCAGGTGTCATTCTCGTTACCCTCAGATATGCAAATAATGGACAGAATAATAATAATAATAATAAAAAATAGTAATAACAATAAAAAGCAAAAAATGTTTTTTGGTAAAATATTCTGGGTTGATTCTTTTTGAATATTTCTCCCTTAACCCTAAAAATGTCAATTTCTTTGTTAATTACATATATATGCATATCAATATATTTGTACTTTATAAACTAACTAAGAATATAATGATTCTTTTAATTTTAAAAAATTTTAATTTTAATACTTATTATCTACATAGTTTCTAGTAAAATATTTTATAGATAGAGAGTGACCTCTGGAATGAAAATTAAGAGTGGTACGATATCCTTTTCACTTCGCATCTCTCGATGCTGCGCGGCCGTAAGTATGGTAGTAGAGGCTTCTGGTCGTTAGGGGGCGTCTTGTCCGGGTCTCGGACCCATTGAAACCATCAGTCTACTATATGTGCATCTCGGAAGTAACGCAACGGGAAATCTCGGGCTCAGGTTTCCATATGGAAATTTTCTCCCAATTGTTAATTCGACTCGGCACACAGGGCTAATAAGTGAGTCTTCTACAGCAAAGTTTTATTTTGCCACACTGGTGGACTTCTAACCATAAATCAGACTCAGTAAAAATCGCCTAAAAAAACATCATATAAAAAATTAGAAACATATAATGGGAATAGTAAAAAACTCATTTCTCATACAATTAATTGAACACTTTTATAATGCTGATAATTTTCCATATGTAGCAGTTCTGAAGGTGATTACATAATGATTCTTTTGTAATTAACATTTACATGCATTTATATTATTCTGGTTTTGTCAATAAAAGTTTCATTTTTACTCTTTATAATGTTAACAACCGTATTATGAATAGTAGATTATTTTTTATACTCTTTAATTATAATTAATTTGATTACACATGTTTCTTACCTCTACTTATACAAAGATTTTCTTTACACAAAGTGGAATTCTCTCATCTCTAATGGCTTCGAGAGACTTACATCCAGCATTAGGAAATAAATTTAAAATAACTGTAAATAGAGTTTAGAACTAATACATACGTATATATAGTTATATGGCCATACAATTATATAATAGTATGTATATATATATATAACTGTATATATATATATATAACTAATATATATATATATATATATATATATATATATCTATATATAGATATATAGTAGTAACTAGTTAGTTTATATATATAATAGTACTATATATTATAGATTATATACTATATATATATATAATATATAATATTATATATATATATATATATAATTATTATATATATATTATAAATGGTGAATTCGAGCATAGCTACGAATTGAGATTTACTAAGCACTTTATTACTAGATGTGCAAACTATTACACACACACGAAAAATAGAGTATTATATATATATAATATTATAGTATATATATATATATATTTATATTTATGCTACCTTATATATGAATATTATTATTTATATATATATAATATATAATATATATAGTATATATATATATATTATTATGAAGCCATTAGGGCTCTATAGATTTAACTCCATATCACAATCACCAAAACATCACGATAGTTTGACTAGTCACAGGGAACTGACGCGGCTTCTTGTAACCGAGAGGAAACGACCAGCGTTCATCTCATTTACAAGGCCATACCTGTAAGTATTGCGTTGGTTTGCAAGCGAAAGGATTCTTAAAGTATGACGCATTCTAATTTTCATAAATGCATGGCTTACCAAATATGGTATGCATTTGAAGTAAAGAGTAATTGTGAGGCAATTACGATATATATATATATATATATATATATATATTATTATATATATATATATAACTATAATATATTAATATTATAATCTATATATATATAGTATTATTATATATAATTATAATAAATATATATATATATATAATATAATATAGAATATAATAATATATTTATTTTATTTTTTACAGAAGATAAACACCACAGCTCACGGGCAGAGCCCTAATCTAGGAGGGGTGTACTCAATTTACGTCCGAGCAGGACGGAGCCAAGCCCAAGGAGAGAATAGCTCACATTCTTCCCACCCGACCAGTTGCGAACCTTTGACCCTCGCTTTGTTTGTCGAGTGCTCTCCCACTGAGCTACCGGGTGGCTTTTAGTATAAATAAATATAAAATACAAAAAAAAAAACATATACACATACATACATATATAAATACATACTTAAATACACAAGCACATACATATAATATTATTATTATCACTATTAATAATATTATTAAAAAAACTAATAATAATAAAATATATACACAAATATACTCATTATTAAACATTATTATCACTGTCATCATCACCATTATTATTATCATCATTATTAACATTATTACTACTATCATTACCATCATTATGGAACTTTCCCTTTAAAAGGATGTTAACCGATATACTATCAGAACGAGCGATTGTAATCGATTTTTTTTTCGCGATTATTTCAAGCAATGGGTGAGCGTTTGTGTTGTAAAAAGTTTGTTTTGTTTTTTAAAACTAAAGAGTACCCAAGATTAAATCGCCAAGATGGAAAGAGAGTCAGGGTCTCTCGGCCTCAGCGGGGGACGACGGGGGGGACGAAGTCCCCCCCTCTGTCCCCACCGTCGGCTTGAGCCCCTTAAAGAAAATAAATAAAAAAATATGTAATATATAACATTAACATATAAAAATTAACGTGATATAATAAAGCAACATATGGCAACTTTTTTCTTCTGTCTTCTATTGAGTTTAGTAAACGTTCACAGATGCATGGTTAGGACGATTAGTGTTCAGCAGATTATTTCAGATATCGTGTGTATTTTTATGTAACATCCTTTTAAAGGGAAAGTGCCATCATTATTAATTTTATGATTTATATTGGATTGATATTATTATATATTATTATTATTATTATTTCATTCTTATTATTTATTTATTATTATATATTATTATTATTAATCGTATACACTATATTTCACACAAAATTACTATATTTCACTATTGATCATCACTATTCAAATTTTATTTTAACTTAAAATTATTATCAATATATCACTTCACCATACACTAACTATGCAAACTGTCATTCATTATCATTTATTATTCATCCACACTCACAGTATACAACGGAGAAATATTTGATATCTCAAGTTTCGACGTTTTGGAGAAATCCAACATCACTGTTGCCAGAAATTATACATGATAATTCAATTATTGATTTCTTCTTTAAAATTTTCTTATTAATATTAAATATCGAGTTTTCAATAAATTAATAGATATAACTAACAAAGGAAATCCGATATACAAGAAATATTGATACAAGCTCCTACCACCGTCAGTATATACAAAAATAATTTTAATGTTTAAATTTTTCAATAATAAAATTTCGTAAGTAAAATCAAACTTTTAAGTAGTTGTTCACAATTAAAATCCTGGCAAACATTTCTTCTCAAAAGCATTCTCTTCTTGAATAATTCTTGCAGATGTTTAATATTCATTCTATGATTCCTTCTTGTATTCTTTTTCTTTTTCTTTTCGCCTCTGACTTTTCTGCGTCCGCTCTCCATGACAGTCGAATCTCATAATATATATTATATATATATTATATATATATATAGTAATATTATATATATATATATATATTATATATATATATAGATATTATATAATATATATATTTAATATATATATATATAAATACTATATATATAATTAAAAATAGATAAATAATGTAAATATAAATAATAAATATATATATATGATTTATTATATATAGTAATTATAAACAGAATAAGAAAATAAACATAGGGAATTATATATAATATTAGAAGTAATATTATGCAGAATACTTTCAGTATAATGAAAAAATAAGTGTGCTAATATAGGATAGCTTAATAGGAATATAGTTATTAATAGTAAATATACATATATATATCATATAGAAATATATATAACTAGAGGATGAGTGATGATATATATATAATAAGTATATCAAATATATAAATGGAGCCTTGGACCTTTTGTAAATGACTTGAAAGAAAAGTTTCATCGGAAAAGGTTAGTACACCAGGGTTTTAAACCACGCGGCCCATGGGCCGCATGCGGCCCATCAAGCTTTCCCATGCGCCAGCCCATGCATTTTAAAATTTTCAAGATTAATTTATTTGAATACTTTCAAGAATTATTATTCAATTAAATATAATAATTATAGTATATATATATTACTATATATATATATAAGGTTTATTATAATATAATATAAGCTATATACAGGATAATATAATAAATGAGAACTTATATATATAAGCTAAGTGATAGAGTAATATATATAAGGTACTATACAGAAAGTTTTTAATATATAAGTATATATATATATATAAAAACGTAAATATAATATAACAGTACTATATATATATATATATGAATAATATATACTATATATATAGTATATAATAATGTATTAATATAATATATATATAGAATGACTAGGGGATATATAGAAGCTATATAATATATAAGTAGGGAATAACAAATAAATATTATATATATATAAACGCTTATATATACTATAAGACATTAGAATGGCCCCATATACCCCGGGTTTATATTATATATAATTGATAAGTGCTATATAATATATATATATATATATATTATAGCTAAAAATATTTAAAATAATTAAATCATATCCTATATAACCTCGTATATATATATATAATATAGTATTTATATATAATAAACGTATATATATATATTTATATATATTATATATAGATGATATATATCTTAAATATATCTATTATTTTAAGGTCTTATTATAAAGCGTATATATATATATTATATTTATATATATATATAATAAGTATATAATATATAAAAATATATATATAGATATATAATATTATATATTATAATATTAATAGTATATATGTGTAATATATATAATAGTAATATAATATATTATAAGTATATTATGATAGTAGGTGAGATTATTATAGTTTATATATATATATTATATATTTATATATAAACATTGCGGCCCTACAAGAGGACTGTTTGTAGTCAGAGCCTCGGCACATACCGAGGCGGTAAACTGAGCTTGACACCCCTGGTTTACACCCTTGTTATTATATTGCTTTAAAAAATAGAATTGATTTATTTTCAGATAAAATAAAACCAAATATTTCATCGACAGTGCTTCACCATTCCTTTTATGTTTTAATATGTAAGTAACCATGATTTATATATATATATATATAATATATATATATATATATATATTATATATATATATATATATATATATATATAGTATATATGATTATATATTTATATTATTAGTATATATATTAAAGAAAAATATAGTATTATATATATATGTATAAACAGATATATAAATACTGTATATATATATAATATTATAGTATATATATATATAATGAATATATATAATATTAAAGGTATACCTAATAGTGATGATGTGATCTTAGGTGTTAGAGTTTGGAAATGCGATCAGCTCATATCGTTATAATTGGTAGAAAACATAAAGTAAACATTCGATAGAGTGAAGAGACACATAACGAAAAATAATTAACTTTCCTTTCTGTATTTTACTGAAAATAAATAATTAGCCAACAAAAAAAAGATATGCCCCCCTTAACAGATCAATTGAAAAAATTTAGGGTCGCACAAAGCAATATCAGCACCAACACGAAACAACCACACACACCACACACACACAACACACACACACACAACACCACACACACACACACACACACAGCAAAGCTCAGCATCAACACACACACACACACACACACACACACACAGCTACACACACACACAACACACACACTACACAAAAAATACCTCTTATATATATATATATTATATATAATATATATATATATATATATTATATAGTTACTATAGTAGTGAACGTGATTAATTATGAACTAGTTGCTATATATATATATTATATATATAAATATACGGTATATCTACGAAATTTTTGGGTGATGATTGGACGGTTTATTAAGGGTAAAATGTACCAATTTAAGACTTCATCCAATATTTCATAATTCAAGTTCGAATACCTTCCTCAGCATCATATAAAAGCATTACTACGCGCACTTCGCTTGTTCAACTCCTCAGCGCAAAAATTATAATTTTTACCGTTTCGGCGTTAACTAAACCTAACCCTAACTAAACCTACCTAGCTTTAACCTAACCTAACCTAACTACCTAACCTCTACTGTAACTTAACCTAACCTAAAACCTAAGCCTAACCAACCTAACCTAACCACCTAAACTAAACCTAAACCTAACCTAAGCCTAACCTAACTAGCCAAAAACCTTAACCTAACCTGGCCTAGCCTAACCTAACCTAACCTAACTAAGCCTAAACTTAAACCTAAACTAACCTAACCTAACTACCTAACCTAACCTAAACTTAACCTAACCTAGGCTACCTAACCTAACTAATTTAAGGTAACTAGGCCGAAAAAAAGTAAAAACTAATCTAACATACCGAACAAATCTAACTGCGTAACAATTGAGAATATGGAACATAACCCGTACATAATCTAACATTATCTACATTCTAACGTAACTAAAAAAAAACCTATTTCTCCTCCCTGTTCTCTCTCTCTCTTCTCTCCTCTCTTCTCTCCTCTCTCTCTCTCTCTCTCTCTCTCTCTCTCTCCTCTCTCTCTCTCTCTCCTCCTTCCTCTTCAATATAAGTAAACTATATAGTTAGATAATAAAAATGGGATAAGTTATATATTAATTATTATAGTATATTATATATATATATATATAGTAATATAATATATATACTATATATATTATATATATATATATATATATATATTAATTATAAATATAATATATTAAGCTTCTAAGAAGGCGAGAAAAAAGTAAATTATTTAAAAAGTATTTGTTTTAAATAAAAAGAGAATATATAAAATGTGTAAATTTAGAAAATTTTATAATTTTGATCAGGTATTTTTGATATCAAAATTAATTCGATTTTCCAATATATCGTATCACATTCCAAACTTTTACTTAAGACCCAGCATATTTATATTTATATAATATAGATATTATATATATATATAGTATATATATATGTATAGATATATATATTATTATTATATATTATTAGTATATTATATATATATATTATATCATATATATATTTATATATTAAAACAAAATTATATATATATAATAGGTATATATAGTATATTGAGTGATATTATATAGATAGTATTGTGTATGTGGTTTTATATATAACCATAGTAGTAATATATTATATCATATATTATATATAACTGTTCTGTTTTACTTAATTCTCAGGTTGAATTTTTTTTGTGTCTTTGTTGTTTTAAGTTATATTTTTAGTATAATATTAATACAATGAATTTCAGGGGTAATGGACATGATTCAAAATAAAAAACTATAGAGCGCAGTTACGATTACGACTCCGTCCAGTGAAATTTTAATTTTTTTTTTTAGTAACTAAGCAAGGCCCAAGGGTAAACCGCAAAGATGGCAGGAGGTCGGGGGGCTCTCGGCACCTTCCGGGGGAACGAACGTAGGACTATTTCCCCCTGGCCGGGGAGGGTCATCCGCGAACCCCGTCTCATATATTAGGTATTTAGCCCGTCGCGGGCGTATACCTACCGCCCACTCCCACGTCACTGGGAGGATGAAAGCGTCCCCCGTACTCTGTCGCGCGCGGCTGTGAGCGTCGGCTCGAGCCCCCTAATTTTGTTTTTATTATTATTTTTTATTTTTTTTTACATATTTTATAAGCTTGTATCATGTTCGCTATGAGAAATCGCCTTTCTGGTTTTTCTGGAAGTGTCGACTTTTGAGATATTTTAATTATTGAAAAAAAAAATGTTTTTTTTTTTTGTTTTAAACATTTTTGCAATAAGCTTTATACTGCTGATTTCCAAATATGTAATTGCATTATCTGTAAGTGTGATTATCGAGAATATTTCGATTTTTAAACCTAACCGTTTTAATATAAACATTACCAAAAAACTAAAATAAAAACAATATAAAATAAAATATAAAAAAGTAATAGACAGTAATTATTAAATTATAAGCAACAGTCAACTTCTGACGATAACCATTTCATTAACAAAAAACTGATAAAAAAGCATTTAAAAAATAATAATGACATGAACGTTCCTTTCTTTTCTTATTTTTATAATTCGTAATAAATACCCAAATCTGATTTGACATTACTTGAAGAAAATAAATTTTCAGTCATCTGAAGAGGGAAAAGCACCATTAGTAGTAAATATATATATATATTATATATACGTATATATATATAATAATATAGTTATAATAATATATATAGTCAGGTATATATATATATATATAATAATTATATTATAATATAGAATTATATGATATATATATATATATAATAGATATATTATAAATAGTATTATATATATATATATATATAATATAATAGTTATTTTTTAAAATTATATAATATATATTATAATATATGTATAAGATATATATATATATATATATATATATATATATATATTATCATGGCACTGCATTTAGTTACCGGGGTCACTCTGATACATTTTTCTAACATAGTGAAACGTAATTTTTGTTATTTAAATTTTTTACATATTTATTAGATAGTTCTCATGGCCGATATAATATACTGAAAAATAAATAAATAAATGTAAATGGAAATAATACCTACAGTATATATATATTATAGTAGGGAGTGTATATATAATATATATCATATATAGTATATAAATTATAGATTAATATATATATATATAATAAGTAAAATATTATATAATATATTGTGGTCGATATATATATAAATACATAAAAATAATTAAGCTTTAAAAATTGGAAAGACCATTTAATACATTTATATGGATATTCCTATATATATATATATATATATATAGTATTATATAGTATATATAGTACATAATCAGCTACGTATATATATAGTATAGTCTAATAATAATATATAAATATTATATTATATATATACTATATATATATCGTAAGATGGGCAATTCGGTCCACGTGAGGCAATTCCGTCCACGTGGGGCATTCGGAGTCCATGGCTCATAAATAGCCTATACGATGTTAAATATATCTTTAAAGATGTAAAATAATGTATTATTTTGGAAAAGGTATTCTCTTTTATTTCTTCAAAATCATTTTATGTTGGAACTTTTTTTTCTTTTTCTGCAAGACTCTATTTATTAGAACTTAATAGGTGTTAATGTCAATATACCGAAAATTTTTAGCTGTTCACTCATAAGCATGAATGTATTCTGATTTAAAACGTAGTTCTTAATCCAGAATCGCAATCGTTGGAGTCATTCAGGCAAGAAATAAATATATGTTTTATTATAAAATTGTAACATGGGGCATTTCGGTCCAGGTTTAAAAATTTTTTGCGTGGGGCAATTCGTTCCACATTGAAATCTTCATTAATTAAAAGTTTTTTAATACTCTTTTACAAAAAGATATGTCCGAAACATAATGTTTAAAAATTTTACCACTTTTACAGGCAAGATAGGTAGGTAAAGTTTTTTCAACTTAGGCCAATTAACCTATACAAATTTTTTCAGCAGATGGTTCACACTTACGCAAAAGTAACACTGCAGGATACAAAGATACTCTGATGATGATGTTGCCAGACCTTAAGCAGTTTTCGTTCTGGCATTGGTTCTACGAAACGTAATATGCCTAAAAACGCTCGAGTTTGCCGTTCGTTTTTGTCAAAGCGTTTGTGTTCATTGTTTTTGCCAAACAGCGCAAAATCGTAAAAGAAACGGCTCACCAAACAAAGAATTTCCTTATTTTTTGTTGTAATATAAAATAAAAAAGAATTGCAACCTTACAGAATATAACATTTACAGTTCGTTTTGTCAACAGCGCAATAATCGTAAAAAAAAACGCTCACCAAACGTAAAGAATTTCCTTAATTCTTGGTTAATATAGAATACAAAAGAAATAAGGAAATTCCTTTACGTTAGGTGAGCATTTTTTTTACGATTTTGCGTTTGACAAAAAAACGAACGCAAAACTCGAACATGTTTATTAGTTTCAAACCCAACATTTCTTAACTAATATTCCTGGTGCAATACCATTATGTTTAAAAAGAGACCCAAAACGCTTGAAGCTTGCGTTCATTTTTGTCAATACGATTGCGTTCAGTTTTGGTCAAACATCGCAAATCGTTAAAACACGCGTCACCAACGAAAGGAATTTCCTTAATTCTGTATAATACAGAATAAATAAGAATATCAACCTTACAGAATTAAGTTAAATTCCTTACATTAGGCGAGCCTTTTTTTTAACGATTTTCCAGTTTGACAAAAACGAACGCAAACTCAAAACATTTTATTAATACTATTTAACCAACAGCTTTAAAATAATATTGCAATACCATTATGTTTAAAAATGAAACTGACTATTAATCACTTAATTTATTAATAAAACACTTTAATGGAGGAATTCTTAGGGATGTGAAAATTGAAGTGGACTGAATGCCCCGCCCCCCAAAATCGTGGGGCAAGTCGGTCCACTGTTACTTATCGGCTGTCTAACATTAACCTTATATTTATATGACAAATTACAAGTTATACTAATTTTACTTCCTAAGGATAACGATATTAACAATATAAAAAAAAATAAAATTTCGAAAAAATAAAAAATAAAAGTCTCCATAAATACCTGTAGCACTTTTGGTAGTACCCCCTATTCACTATGTCTTAATTTGTAGCCACCTTCAACGAATGTTATATATTGTAATATAATAATATATATATTACGTATATATACTATATATATAACTATATATGATAATAATATATATAATATATATATATAATATATATTATTATTATATTATATTATATTGGAGTAATTAATATATATATATATTAATAATAAAAATTAATATATATATATAAATAAATATATATATAATATATAGTATATAGTAATAATAATTATAACCATAATAAGTATAGTATGTATATATATATATATACTATATAGGACTTATAGTACTAATTATTATATCGTAGATAACTATAATATATATATGGGAATATAAGAGATATAGGTATATATAAACATATATGCGCATAAATATATAGAGGAAAAGGTAGGATATAGAAAATAAATTATATATAAAATGTTATATATATATAATATAAGTATATATATTTGTAAATATAGTAATAATAATAAGAATATATATATAGAATATATATAATAAAAAATACTATGATATTACTATATATACTATATATATATATATAACCTATATATATATATATTAGTAATATAGGTATAGTATTATATATAAATATATAGTATATATATAACATAATATATATATATATATATATTGGACTATAATATGACTATATATATATATATATTATATCTAGTATATAATATACGTATATATATATAAAATGTAATATATAAATATAATATAGTTTATATTATATATATATATTATTATATATATTATATTATATAGTATACATTAATAAGTATCCAAACAGAATATAATGATATAACTGCGTACTATCCAAATGCAAATCAAAAATTATAGTATAAAGATCTATGAGTCTAAGATGTTACATTAAATACTGTTATAACTAAACAAAAAAGAGTTTAATTTTAGTATAAAAAAGTAATACGTAGACAAGAGAATGGGCTATCATAAGAATGGGACCATTTTCGTGGCGCGGCAATATTAGAGTCGCTAGTGGATATACGGTTTCATATTACAAATTTGATATTTAATATGGAACATCGGTAAATTAAAACAGTTATAGACTGTAATACTGAAAATAATCGCCTGAATCCTGAATAAAGACTAGTTAATTTTAATAATAATAATAAATAAATTACTAAGAATGAATAATAATAATAATAATAATAACACCCAACAAAATAATAATCATAATAATCCATAATAATTAATAATAATAATAATAATAATTAATAGATAATAACAATAATAATTAATAATAAAATTACATTAGAAAAATAATAATAATGACCATAATAAAATAATGAATTAAATAATAATTAATAATAATATAATAATAGGAAAATAAATTCAGATAAATTAATAATAATAATAATAATTAACTAATAATATATAGTAATAATAATAATAATAATAATAATAATAATAATAATAATAATGATTATAATAATAATAAAATAATAATAATAAAAAATTGTAGTAAAATATAATTAATAAAAAGAAAATAATATAATGAAATAATGAAAATTATAACTACTATACTACTACTACTAATACTACTAATAATTATTACAAGGTATAAATCAAAAGGAATATATATAAATAAATAAGTGCAACAATTTAAAATAATAATAATAACTGAAGTAATGAATAAAAAGGATATCTAAAAAACACAATAACTTAAGGATAGAATAGAATACATCAAACTGCATAAGGTTATAAACAATAATTAATAATAATATAATAATAATAGCAAATAAGTAAAAATAATATAAATAATATAATAAACAAAAATGATAACAATAATAATAATTAAAATAATATAAAAAATATAATAATAATAATAATAATAATAATAGATAATAATCAAAATAATAATAATAATATTAATAATAGCTAATTATATTAAAAATACATTAATATATCCTACAAAATTATAACTAATAATAATTAAATAATTAATAATAAATAAAAAAATAAATAATAATAATTAATCAATAATAATAATAATAATGAACAATAATAATAATGAATAGATAATAATAATAATAATAATACTTAATAATAATAATAAAATAATTAATAATTTAATAATATAATAATAATAATAAATAAATAATAAAATAAATAACACCAATAGTGATAACCATAATAATAACAATAAATACTAAGAATGCAAAATAATGACACTACACTACTACTACTAACTACTAACACTACTACTACTACTACTAATAATAATGAGAAATGAATTGCTTGAATAGTTATATGGAAGTACAGACAATGAATGACCTATTATTAATAATAATAAATCATAATAATATCAATAATAATACATAGCTAATAATAGTAATAATAATAAAAAAAAGCATAAAAATTATAATAAAAATAATAAAATAATAATAATAATAATAAATAATATAATATAATAATAATAAAAAATATAATAATCAATAATAATAATAAATATAAAAATACTCAATAATGAAATAATAATAATAAAAGATAAAAAATAATAGTAATAAGTAATAATAATAGATAATAATAATAATATAATAATAATAATAATAATAATAATAATAATAATGAATGAATAATATAATCAATAATAATAATATAATTACATAATATAATATAATAATAATATAGTTAAAATATAGTGAATAATGATATACTCTCTGTGCCTTAATAATTAATAATTAATAATAAAATAATAATAATCAATAATAAATAAATAATGATTATAATTAATAATAAAATAATAATAATAATAATAAGTATAATAATAATAATAATAATAATTAATAATAATAATAGATAAGATTTAATAATAATAATAATAAGTAAATTATAATAATCAATAATAATAATAATAATAATAATAATAATAATAATAAAAGATTAATAATAATTAATAGATAATAATATAAATAATAAATATTATAATTAGACAAAATAATATGGAAGAATAAAAAACTACAATGGATAAATATATAATAATGAATTATAATAATAAATAATAATGAGTTATTTATATTATTATTATATTTATATTTATTATTAAATTATTATTATTATTATATATTATTATTATAGTTTATTATTATTATTATTATTATATTATTAATTATTATTATACAACCAAGTATTTTATAATCCTATAATTGTGGGTATTATTTATTGATTATTATTATGATGATTATTATTATTATTATTATTTTATGTATTATTATTATTAATTATTATTAATACAGCTTGGAAATTATTAAAATTGACACACCTATGAACTCTTCCAACTTTCCCCTGGTATTACTGTTTGAAAAATGTTAACTTGCTTAGGTAGTAGTTATGCAGTTTGGTACTCTTTTTTACAAATGCAGTTCCGCAGGTGCGATGTCACAGATGAAGACCCAATAAGCACAATGCGCAACACCCATTCACTTCTCCTGGCTCCGCCCAAGTGGAATACTGGAAAGTATTCCGAACTGAATGGTTCTTCTTAGTTATTCGCGTTCCGTTGTAAAAACGAATTTTAGAAGCCGGCAAGATTAGATATTAAGGAAATATAGCATATTTTCTGCCATTTTCTCCTGTTAATCTCCGCATTCCTTATCTCGTCATAAATATAATCCAGCACCGATTGAAAATCTCGAAAAAACGCGGGAAACTTGTTTCGCATGGTATAACTACTAGATAGAGAGTGACAAATATCTTTTAGCCATTCATTCTTCAACTCTTTTAAAAGTTATGTTCGTTCCCTCTTCAGGGGAAGCTTTAATATTTGGCTCGTGCTACGCCCAATTTTCACCCCCTAAAAATAGACATAAAAATTGGCTATTTTTAGAGCCGATTTTGACCCCTTAAACACCAAACTGTAGCTTTTTTGAACTCTATAAACAGGTCACCTGTTGTTCGTGGTGTTTTATCCATATGATGTCTGTTAGCCTCATTCTTTCAAAAATTTTCCCCATTTTCTGCAACACCATGTTTTTTGACACTTCTTGTATCAACTCCAGAATTTTTTATCCGAAATGACTTCAAACTGTGAGAATATGCATAGATGGCGATCCAATTACCTACAATAGTCACACAGATTTTTTTTTTATTTTTTGAGTTTTGTGCTCAGCGTTGTCCAATTTCCAAAACCTACATTTTTTGGAATATTTGAAATGTTTAAAAAAATTTGGCGGGGAGGAATTTATTCCCATTTTACGGATTGCGAAGTGATGATATTTCCAGAAGCAGTTAACTCCCGTAGTCGTGCAGAGGCACATTTTTATACTTAGATAATTTCTTTGTATATGCATTAGTTTGAGATTTGCTTTTTTTAAAATCAAATTAATTAAAAAAAACATTGGAGAAAAATTTTTAATAATCCTTTTCTTTGGAGATATAGACGAATAAGGAAATTGATTTAAGTTAAAAAAGAGCATAGGCTGATCTTGCCCTGACGTATAACTAAAGCCTAGAAAATTTGATGTTGATCGGAATAAGTGAGATGAGAAAAACACAAAGTATTAAATATCAACTATTCTGAACGATTAAATTTTTGAAAAAGTAAATTAGATATATATTTTATCTCGGGCAAACTGATTATTCGGGGATCAACCATCCAAATTTTCGCCGCTTGTAATAGCCTCGGTTGCGAGATTAACACCTTTTTTACTTTGAATAATTTCTTCGTAAATAAAAAAGGAAAAGTTTTAAAAATTCCCAAAATTGTTTTTTTGAAAAGTTGTTCCAAGAAAAAATCCCAAAAACTTAATGCATATACAAAGAAATTATCTAAGGAAAAAATGTGCGCTTCTTCCCCGACTACATATGCCCTGAAAATTTCTCCACTTCGTCCGACACAGGAAACAAAAAATTCTATGGGTATGAGCGAATTTGTTCATTTCAAAAAGCGCAAAAAAAAAGTGGGTTTGAAATTTTCGACAACGCTGAGCACAAAACTAAAAATATCGAAAAAAATATTTCGTGCATTGTGTAGGTAATAGACCCATCTAGTGTATATATAGTTCAAGCTTTTTGAAGTCATTTTGGAAAAAACTCTGGAAGTTGATAACTAAATAATGTCAAAAACATGGGTTCTTGAAAAATTGAACGAATTTGAAACAAATGACAAAGAACACAGAAAAACACCCGGAAACAACGTTTTAGAAGTCAAAAAAAAGCTACAGTTTGGTGTTATAGGAGTCAAAATGCGCGCTTGATAATGTTCGAATTGATGTCCATTTAGGGGAGGCTGAAAATTGGGCGATAGCACGAGCCCAAGTGATTCTATATGTTTACATTGAAGACACAGAGTCTTTCATTGACTCCATTCAGTTACATGGGAAATTGGCTATAGTCATTTCAAAAACTCTCATTGAAACACTTAATAATTCTGAATTATCAGCCATCACTTACTTGATTTAAATGAGGCATTCATGGTTTCAAAACAGAGATTTGGCATAGTGGATGGTTGAAGGTTGCTTATATTTCTTGCAGTTAAATTCTATTAAGGATGTCTTGATAATAAATATATTTGTTTTCCATACTCTGAAGGAAGTGCCTTAGCAATGCCTTTGTTATTTCTTCAGAAATTCCTTCAAAAGCATGAGAAGTTGGTTAAAAATTTCCCTTATTATATCGATCTCCCGCCGGAACCGTGCGTATGGGAATACAAGTAAAAACTTATTCCAAATTATTCAATCTTCGAGAGTAGTATAGGGTGCACAAATGAATGTCAAAAGTTGCAACCAGAAGTTGCAAATGTTGCAAAGCAACATATTGCAACATCCGGTTTTTTTTCTCAATCTTGTACGTGTCAAGCATTAGGCGTTTTTAAGGTCGGTTAGACGAATTTAAGGTCTGGAAGAAAGATTTCGGAGGTTTTGAAACTGGAAACTCAGAGCTTAATAGCCCCACACAAAAAGGCGGGGGTGGTTAGCCCCCCAAAAGGTTTTATTTGTTCCTAGAAGGATTTAAATAATGCGATAGCTGATCATTTTGAGTGGCTGCCGGATCGATTTATTGACCTGTTTTCTACCCCAAATCAGACGTTATTAAATCGTCTTTTCATACGTGCCTCTTGGTGGACTTTTTACAGTTGAAAAAATATAAATCGAAAGAAAATCATAACTAATTATTTAACAATTCATTTCGAAATAATCGATCGTTGTAGTAGGAGGGCAACTTGGCCAATAAAATTCCTGCGTCTATATATCTACCCAAATTCGGCCTTTCACTTTTTGACGAAGGGTCAAAGAAGTTGAAGGTCATATCCATCCTACTTAACAGGCCGGGTTAGGTTTTATTCATACCGTCCTTGAAACATCTTTAAGGCCGCGCGCTTAAAGGTGGGAGCGTTAACTGCGTCGCTAAACGAACGGTCCGTGCACCCCCCTGAGGGGTGTGACTGACCCCTAAAGTAAAGAAATGCCAGTATAAGGATGAATTTGGAGATTGATAGAGGTGAGTTGAGAGGGTCGGATCCGGGGATTCGGATTTGCGGATTGTCGGAGCTGGCACCGGATTTGCTGGCTTCCGGTCCGGTACCGAGTTATTAAATATTTGTATATCATAGTACAATATTTGTATCTTTATCAGCCTATATGTTATCGAACTCGTAGATCTCGATATGAAAGTTACAATTCGTGCATTTCTTTTGGGGACCCCCTCCGGGGGTCCCCATGTAGAAATGAACGGAATGCATAAGAAAAGTGGAGAAAGAAGTCGGCCTAGATACGGAGTCTTGAGGTCAGAGAAGGAAGGAGTCGGAGAAGGAGTTGGAGTCAGAGGAGTCGGAGTCGTGCTGGTTAGCCGATGCGGTGCCGATGCTAAGTAACATTCGTTAGTTCCATATGTATCAAAATTTGATGTTCTATAAGGCTCGATAGGAACTCGAATATGAGGTTGTAAGTTACCGCAAATTGGACAGTGTCTAGGCGAACCCCCCCCCCGAGGGGGTACGAAAAAAAATGTCAACCCAAAACAAGATGAAGCCCCAGAAGACTGGAAGGAAGTCAGAGTTGGATACCAAAAGGCACCGGTGCTGGAATATTTAATCTACATCGTTCTGGCCCCATATGGTTTCAATGCAATCGTTTATAAGATCGTTTAGATCTCAAATGATGTGGGATTCAAGTTTCTATAATGTCTTAGGAGACCCCCCAAAGGGGGTCCCCACTGAAATAAAAAGACCAAGGCATGGAATGCAGAAAACAGAGAGAAGGATCAAAAATAGGACTGGAGGAACCGAGCAGCCGATTCATTCATTACAAGATGACGCGTTTCTGAAGGTGAAGACTGACATTATCTTCAAAATTCTACGTATTTATTGGTTATAACGTGAACTAAAATATATTGTTTGCTATTATATTATAATATAAGTTTCCAAATATATATTTATATCTGTTGTTTAATTATTGTCATTTTGTTGAATTTTTAACTTATTTCTAGTTTCTGGTAGAATATTCTATTTATTTTTAAATTTATGTTTTTTTTATTTGCTTTAAAAACATTTTGTTTTTTACTAAAAAATTTATTCTTTTACATGTTTAAACGTAATAAAATGTAAAAGTTTATTCACCCTAAAGCAGTAAATCACCCTCTGCAAATCAAACCACCCACCCCACCCCACCTCCGCTCCAAAGACCCATGATCTATTTATTAGGATGAAGTTCAATATGTTGGATAAGAGTGTTTTACTTTTCTTCATTTTATTTTATTTGCTTTACTCAAGAAAATATATTTATTTAACTTAAAAATTTTATTTTTTTATGTTTTTTATAACTTAATAAAATTGCTTTTTACATACCTATAAAAGCAGTAAATCAGGACATCAGTAAATCAAACCACCCCACCGAATATTCCCGATGATCTATTGATCTATTAGATCTATTGATTCAAGGTAAATAATTCCGAATTAATTATTTAATATTACTATTTAATATTATATATATGGTTTATTTGCTTTAAAACATTGTTACTAAAAAATTGATTCTTTTTATGTTATAACTTAAAAAATTGCGTTTTTACATACCCTAAAGCAGAGTAAATCAGTAAACCAACCACCCACCCTCACTCTCCCCACAATACCCATGATCTATTTGATCTATTGATTCAAGTCATATTTTGTTATAACATAACACAAAAACTTTAATTTATCTTCTATTTAATTTTGATAAATATATTCTTTTTTACTAAAAATTTTTATTTTTTGGGTTTATAAACTGTAAAAAATTTGCTCTTACATACTCTAAAAGCAAGTAAATCACGTAAATCCAAACACCCGACCCTACCCCTCCCCACCCTACCAAGTGATCTATTTGATCTACTGACTTTTGTCTTATGGATTCAAGTTCATAGATTTGTATAACATAACACAAAACTTTTATTTATTTTATTTCTATGGTTTGTTTAAAAAAATATATACATTACTTAAATTTTAGAAAAAAATATTTATGAAATTTTTTTTTTTTTAAAACAAATTTTTCGAATTATTTCAAACGCCTAAGCAGTAAATCAAACCCCCTCACCCGCACCCTTCTATCCATCCAACCTAATCTATCGAGTTATTAATCTAATGATCTATTGTTTCAAGCTCATATTTCGAGTATCCATTTGGATAACATAACAAAAATCCAAATAACAAAATAAACTAACCAACGAATATGTGCTAATGTAACAAAGTTTTCACATAAATAAAGCTAACAATAGCATCACAACTGAACAAGAATATAAGATGTACAACTCACAAACCTAACCATACCTTAAGCACGTAATTTAAACTCTAACATTAACAAAGTTCCATACTTAACCAGACAGTAAAGTGAACTAACATTAGCATACAAATTGATAAACCCTATTCACAGTATTGTCCAAAGCATAATCGTCTAACATATCAATGAATATTACATTTACATAAGGTAATCACTTTAACAAACAAATTTAAATCCCAATATAATTTTTCATATGACCAACGAATAATGCTATGACGTAACAAAGTTTTGTTTACATTGGTAAGGCGATTGGCGTTAATTAGTTTATACAAACCAATTATCATTATCTTACCCC
>JABUQX010125676.1:0-17591 GCA_015478945.1 Trachelipus rathkii
ATAATCATATGGTCCCTGACAAGATGGTTTGGAAAAAAAGAGATGCAGGATCGGGGCAAAACACTGCAACTATATATGAACCAGTGGATGATCTGTCCGCGGATGTTATTCCCGGGATCATGACCAATACTTCTGAGTACAAGATATAGTCATATATATGTTCACCATCTACAAGATTTATACGCCTTTACCAAAAGTGTATCCCATGAACTGGGTCATAATGTAAAATATATATCCCCTTGATGATCCTGTATCCTTACCTCAACAAGTACCAATGGCCGGAGAAGAACATCGTCCGAGGGAAACGACATATTGAATCCATCATAAAAGTATTACTAAAGGCGGAGTACGTAAAGTCACCCCTCATATTTGATATTTCAATAAAAAGATCCTTAATGACCATTCTTTCATATACCCTAAAAGGATGGATCCAAAGTATATGATGCCTCTCATTTTCGATTTCATACTGGTCATGATGAATCTCCCGCAGAAACTATTCCCGAAGTTCACCCTTATGTACAACCAGTCCCAGCATAAACTTTCTTCCCCTTCTCCTCAGTCAAACTATCCACTGAGTGAGTACCAGTCTGTGCCTTCGTGTCCTCAACATCCTTCTTGTATTTGTTATTTCCCATGTATCCATTGACTATGATTCTGCTCTGGATTCCAGCGTTAAGGTTGTACTGCGTACAGGCTTACGCTGGTTGATGGAGCACAAGGCTTCTGTACTATTGATGCAGGAGTTCCACGAAGAGAAAGAATCCGCTGTTCGTCTTTCGTCCCTAACTAAGGCACAGAAAATTATAAAATTATAAAAAAAAGAAATAATTTGTATATATATAATAATTTGTAAAGTTTTTATATTGTAATTTATATTTAAGAGTCCTGGTTGTCCTTCTCCACGCGGTTCTATGCTCTTGGCCGCCTCTTCACTCCCGTCTTTCTCTGAACGACGTGGAAAATTGAGGTGGGGGTTTAGATTTAGCGGGGGAGGATATAAGGGAGATGTTATTCGTGCATAGTTGTGCCATTGACGACTGAAGTAACCCGTAGTAACAGTTTTGTAATTTTAAGGTTCTCATTGATCCAGTCTGGACAAAATGCTCCAGCCTGGACGATGAGTGTATTATATTATCATTATGGCTGCTGTATTTATTACCAAAACTTAGAAAATTATAAATGTTATAATTATATATATTTTTCCTTTTAGTTTTGAGATTATATGAGATTATATTTTATAGTAAATGATGTCTTTAATGATAGTATTATAAATTAAAACATATGTAAAAAGTTTAAAGAGTACATAGTGTATTGTACTGTACAAAAAACAACTCATAACATACTAGAAGTACTGGAAGTTAGATTGTCCAGATTTTCCAGGTTAGTGAGTTATGAAAAATTACCGTAATATATTTAATCAATTATTATATAAAATTTATTAATGTTATGGCTGGAAAAGTAGTAGTAAACTAAACGTTATTGTTGCAGTTTACTATCATAAAGAACCAGCAACTATTGAACAAATTGAACGAGCCCCTCTTGGAAATCTAAAGGGTGAGTTCAATAAAGTAATTATAAAAATATGAAAAAGTATGCTGTTATAAATGAAAGTAAAATGTAATAGGTTAGAAGTATTATACTAATTAAGGTTATTTTACTTTTGACAGGGTTCTAATTTGGGATTCATCCTGAATCTATTTTTGTCTTTTATTAGTTGGGTTTCTGTTTTGTTTTGGTTTTGTTTTTGTTTGTTCTTTGGTGTCTGGATCCAATTTCCTTGTTGGATCTTCACTATATCACCAGAAATCATTCTTCAATCAATCTCAGCTAAGTATAGTATATTTGTCGTGATTGAGTCTGAATTTCTAACTCCCCCATACTTCATTGCACGAATAATATTTGGAATCGATTGGTTTCCACTCTTGAATCTGATCCGGAGTTGTTAAACTCATGTACATAGTCATAATACATTGGATTCTAAGTATAATTCCCATGTATATATTTCATTAAAATATATTATATAATCCAATTCATATAACCTTTATTATAGTTGTGTTGGGAGTGGATTGTGTTATCTTTATATGTTCACAAACCTCCCACATGTATATATTTAGAACGAATTCAGTAAACATAAACTTTTTCTAGTGTGTCTATATCCTTAGATTTTGATTCTATATTGAACTGTTATTATATTTTATTCTTTACTACGAAAAAATATCTGATTAGTCTCCACGAAAAAATATATGAAGACTGCATTGATAGATAGATCCGGAAACACTATAGTTAAGTAAACCCTTCATTTGGGGTTAAGACAAGACCTGTAGGTAATATCACAATTGCGAATTTAAATTAAAGAAACTCACAATCCTCCTTGAATAGTCACACAAGTAAGCAGGCCAACGGAGTCCGGAGACAATCTCCCTCCGTTACGGAAAAAGCCTAACCTGCTCCGTAACACCTCTGATGGTGTCAGTTGGTTGCCTGTGCTTACTAGACATTCAAACCACATCTATCGAACATCACCTTAATACTTCTTATTATATCTTTTGACCTCCGAATTATTCAATCTTCATCGACCTTTGACTCTACGAGAATAAGTGGAGAGAGGCACCTTCCAGTCGGGTGTACGAGGCCTGGTCCAGCGTGCTTTCCGCAACATATATATGAGTAGCAGAGTATATATATATATATATATATATAAATTATATATATATATATATAGTATATATACATATATATATATATGGTATATATATACATATATATATATATATGTTACTAACAATTAAATTGTTCAGAGCGAGTGTATATATATATTATATATATATATATATATATATATATATATATATATATATATATATATATATATATATATATATATATATATATATATATAAAAAAATATATATTAAAATTAATAATTAATTAATTAATAAATTAATTATTTAATCAATAGTTAATAATATTAAATCCCACTTGTATTTTCCCCTTTTTTTCCTTCGTATTAATATTACACTTCAAACTCACTGTAATTATAATTTGATTTACTGATTTTCTTTCATACTTCTTCTCAATCATAACTTTCAGACAGATGTAAGAGACACCTAGAAAAGAAACTTAAGGGCGCTTGAGGAAGTGATTGCGATTCAGGTTAAAGACGCCAAATATTGGCAGAGTTTACATGAGAATAAACAAGGAAGATTTACAGAAACTGTCAGCGGTTTCAAAAGAATTGTTTCAAAATGTTTCTAAATTTTAGTCAATAGTTAACAAGAAAGTTGTTTGCTATGCTTTGGTAAAGGAAAGTTTTTATTATTTTTTTTTTGTAATCACTTTACGATATATAATATATATACTATATATATATATATATATAATATATATATATATATTATATATATTACTATATTATTATTTATATATTATATATATTATACACACACACCATAATATATAATTATATATATAATATATATATATATATATATATATATATATATATATATTATATATATATAATATATTACTTATATATATATAATATATATATATAATTATATTATATATATATATATATATATATAATATATAATTATATATCACACACGTATATATATATATATATATTAATATATATAAATAGTTATTATATATAGTAAGATAATATAATATACTATAATATAGTATATACTATTATATATATATTATACTATAAATATATCACATAATATATATAATATTATAATATATTATATATATTTGAATATATATATATTATAATGCTATATATATAATCTATATACTATATAATATGATATATAATACTATATATCTATATAATATAGTATACTGGATATCGTAACAGAGTATTAAATTATAGGCATATTATATATACATAATAATAATATAGTATACGATATTATAATTATTATCTAATATAGTGAGTATATATTAATATATCTACAAGTAATAGCTTATATATGGTATAATGTAAAATAGTGGACTATTAATCTATCAGTACTGCGTAATAATTATTAGTATATAGACTTATAGTATATATAATATATATAATAATTATAGTACGTACTCATATATCTTACATATAATAATATCAAGCTAAGCATAGGTGTATATTATATATATATATTATATATATTATATATACATATATATATAATATATATATATATATATATATATATATATATATTATAATATATATAATATTATATTATATATATATATTATATATATATAATAATTATATAATATTATATATATTTTAATAATAGTACCGTATGTAGTAGAAAAAATAATGTATTTCATTAACATGCAAAAACTTTCTATCAATCTTCCATTCTCATATTCAAAATACTGACAAGCTAGCGTAACAGTGGGGAAAAGGATACATTGGCTGAAGACATGATGGTCAATGTTAGAATGGCAGTGAAAAAGATAAAAAGAAGAAAAAAAAAAAAAAAAAAAAATAAAAAAAAATAAAAAAATCTCAAAACTACGAATAATAGGACGTAGCAGGATAGAGGGATAGCCAACTTTTTTTTGCGAATCCTGGTAAAGATTTTAGAGTAGGAATAATATAAAAGAAAAATCAAAAATAAAAAAAATATTTGTCTAGAAACATAGAAATTCAAAATACCCCTTACACTCATATTCTTACACCGCTTACACTCGTTAAAATAAATATGACTTTCTATTAAAAGTTTTTCATTATTTTTTTTACTTAAGATATTCTATATTGGGGTATACCGCACCGATGGCATGAGTCGGGAGTCTCGCGGCCTTACGGAGGAAAACTCGAGGGTAGACGAGCTATTCCCTCCCACTTCACGGGGAGGGGTCTACCGGAAACCATCCGCACTCTTTGGTAATATGGTGGGTGCTCAGCAATAAGGGTTCCTCCAGCGCCCTCCCCATAACGGGGTATGGAAAACGTCCCCCCCCTTTGGTTTCCCGCGTTGGCTTGAGTCCCCTACCAGTTGCCAGTGTAATACGGCTTATACAAAATGGATATATATTATATACTATACAGTCAATATATAATATATCCCCGCATTATAATACGTATATGATCTCATATTATATAATATATTAGCTAGTACTAATATAATATTATATTTATATACATATATTACTTTAACTATATATATATATATATATAGCTATATAAGATATACTATTAAAGATTTTTTCTTCTGCTTACGCTAAAAAAATAGCCCAATATTTATTTTATTTATTCTGCATTATTTTTTTCTTTTTTTCCATTTGATCCTAACTAAAATTTTTACAAGGATTCAAAAATGTATGCCTTTTCGCTGTAGCTATTGTGTTTTGCCATATATGTTTTTAATATTTTGCTGTTAATTGCCGAATACATATAAGCCATATAATATATATTAGTACATATCTATATACTATCTAATATATATTATATTATACTACTAATAATTCATATATTTATATATCATACAAAACCATATATATATATATATTATATATATATAAGTATTATATACTATATGACTATATATATATTTCCCATTTACACACACATAATATATATATATGATATAGTATATATAATATAATATATATATAGTTAATCATATATACTATATATATATACTATAAGATTATATATAGTATATATATCTATATATATTAAATACTATATAGTATATATATATAGATATATATATATACTATTACATATATAATAATACTATATATATATATATATATATATATATATATATAATTTAATATATCTACTTATATATATATATACTGATATCAATACCTTATATAGCAAAGATTAAATTACTAATATAATATATTTAAAATATACTTAATTCTATATACTATATATATATATAATATATATTACTATATATATATATACTACTACTCTATATGTATATATATTTTATATATATCTATAATCACTATATATATTTATATAAACTATATAATACTAAACTATATATATATATTAGATATATATATTATATAAACTATTATAACTAATGATAATAATAAAATAGTAATAGTAATATATAATAAACTAATTAATTATATATGTAGGTATATATATATATTATATACTATATAATTATAAGTACTAACTATAGTTAGGGATGCACAACCGGATCTCTTCCGGCTCCGGCTCCGGATTTGACTGCAGGAGTTCCGGCCTTTTTAAACGATCTCCTGCGCCGAAACCGGAGACCACTAGTCTCCGGTTTTCTCCGGCCGGAGACCTAATATTTTTAAAAGGTAGTTTTGAAAATAAAATTAGTTATAATTCATTGAAAGAATAATGAGACATTTAATGAAATAAATTTACTTAGAAGAACTGATTCATTACAAAAAGATGTAAAAAAATTATTTTAATATTTTTTTGTTTGTTGTGAGTCGATAATATTAAGTAAAACTAATAACTAATATTATAAGTTGACTATAATAAATCATTAGTATTCATATGAAATAGGCACCTATAAAATGACAAGCCGTAATTTCTAATACTGGACTAATTATTTTTGATAAACACTAAAAGGGGATTAGAAATGCCAAAATGACTACCCATAACAAAATAACACTTCTTAGATAAAGTCTAGCTTTTTAAAAAGAGCGGACACCGTAGATGAGGGTAAATAAAATTAGCCTAATAGACTTTTAAACTAGCATGCCATATTCTGACCAGAAGACTAAAAGTGTATTTGTTAAAATAGAGATCAGATCATAGACTACCATCTTATCTATATCATCTGGATGTCCCCTTTTGCAGTGTCTACTTCATTAAGACGAAATCTTAGTTGATTGCTAATTCCACCGCAGACAGCCGATCTTAAGGTGAACGCTGTAAGATCATTTATCTTTTTAAAGTAGAAGAACAACTCCTACTTTAAGATATTGCATCGAGCTGCTAGTACATTCTCGGACGAGGTAGTTTAAATTGGTACCTGCAGAGACGCTTCGAAACTAAACAATTTGATTTATTAAAAAAACACCTAACATTAATTAAATTCTGAAACTTAGGAAAATTATTTTTGAGTCTTAGAAAACTTGATTTATGAAGCTGACGGAGAAGCAGTTTTTCTCAGAAAATGAAAGGATCAAAAATGCGTAATGTGAATTTTAACCGAAATTCGTGTTGATACTATATCCTTAATGCTTTAAACATATTTCGAAACGAGGGCTATTAAAGTTTTTAGTACAAACGGTGAACCTATACTTGAGAACACTATATAGTATTAGTAGTATATATATGATATAATAGAAGTAATACTAATACGCTCATATATATAAGGCTGTGTATAGTATATATAATCAGTAACTATCATGAAGTACTTGGATAATAATGATATATATATATATGTAGGTTATTACGTTATCAATATATATTAATATGTATGTATTGTTCAACTATTAAATATATATATATTACTAGTTATAAGAGGTGATTAGAGTATGCCTGATAATATCACCTCAGGTATACTACATAACACTAATTAATGTGACGCACGAGATAATACCTACTGTCTGATTCCATGTAAGCACGAGAACCTCATATTATATCATAATGCCAATGTACATAGGGACTGTAAATATATATATAGGTATCATTTGATATATATATCATTAAACACTATACTCTATACTGCCAGCTAGCGATAAATACGACTGAGAGTTGATTGCGAATTTAGCGTAGGCTATCATTATCTCTCGGCCGTCGAGTGTGACGCTCAGTCAGGCGAGGTAAGTACCGGCGCAAGCAGCACCGGCAGGCGATAGATCATTACTACTAGATAATTAACTGTATACAGATATCACAGTAGTGCTAGCTATATAATTACACTAGATAAATATGACATCGTATCTAATTTAGAATGCGGTCTAACACCAAATGACTAGTTGTGAGTAAAGTTTATACCAACAAGATTGCACTCGAATGCCAGCTGGTTTATACTCGGTATAGAGTATCACATAGAAACTGACATGTTTAATATGGAGCAAATTAAAATTATATTGTGTACGACCAACAGTCAGTGCAAAGGAAAAGTTCAACATAGACTTTATTGCATGCTATTCACGAGTTAACCCGACATTCCGCTCACCTAATATTAATAAAAATCAAGAATGCTCTTAAAAATTATGAATGAATCTGAAAGAAGCGAGCTGATCAGCTAGCTGTTGATGAGGGAAAAGAGCGGGCAAGTGAATTCGCTTTTGACACTTGTCTAATACGTGTTCCTTACTTGGCAAAGACATTGATTCTGCAGCTACAAGTATTAAGAAGCTTGAAGGGTGCGAGCCAGAGAGATGGGATATTTCCAGCAAATGTTCAGGTAAGCTATAACAATCAGAGGAGATAAAGAGGGAGGCTTCTTTCTTTATCCTATTCCACATACACCACGTGGAATCAACATCCGATTTGTCGTTACAATACTAAGTGGGTAGTCTAATCCGCATACAGAATCTATAGTCCACAGTAGTTTGAATGAGTATTTTCAATAATGAAGTCGATTGTTTTCCTCCTCACTTCTGCCTTCTACGTTTACATTTTTAAACTTTTTTCTCCTTTGTATACAGTTTATCCCACTTGGTTTGTTGTATTGCTGAATATTTATTCATTTTCTTCTCGGAAAGATTTTTTTTGTAACATCTCATCAATAGCACTTCCAAGAATTGAATGTGCTTTCACTCCTGTCTCGATAAGCTGCAGGCTTGTACCGAGCTTGCATCATTCTGTTCACAGATTACCTTACCGCATGATACTGAGATGAATCTCATGTATCGATGTGCTAAGACCTGATGCATCATTGTGATCAACTAAGTGCATCTATCTGTTCTTCACATATCAAGGTGACACGCCAGAATCTGAACCTTATATGTTATAATTTTCTTTAAAGCTTGTATAAAAAGGTCTTTTACTTCGTTCTTTGAGCTAAGATTTGACTGTTTGATTCTGACACTCAACTCAACTATATAGGTCAGAAAGAGTGAAGACATGCTAATGCTATGTTGGTGGATTTAGAGCTGTTCGCCAGACACTCGCAAAGCAGCCCTAAAGTATGTCTATCTCTCTTAAATGGTGACACAAATAACGTTGCAACATAACGAATGCTTTAAAAGTTCATCTTTACTCATCAGTTTTTACATGTCGCGCTATGCCTTTCTGCAAGACTTAATCTGTTATATCTGCTAAATATGTTTTACAAATCGCATTAAACTGCGAGTATATATCAAAGATAAATCTAACATTCATCAAATCTTCTGACAGCTCTTTTAGTTAATTGTACTTAGCGAAATGGTTTGATAGCATCACCTAATATAAGTATCGGACACTGGGTCTCTCCGATTAGTATGCGTTCCAGTGATCTTGGCAATATTTACCCAGATATCCTAGTACTTAGTAATATCTTCGTTGACCCATGATGAATTGGAAGAAATATAGATACTATCTACTGAGTGATAGTATTATATCAATAATAGTGTATCTTACTATTGACTAATGCTACTATATGATATAGTATATAGTTATTATAATAAGAGCGATTATTCAATGAATATAAGGTTATATTACAGTATAGAGTATATATATATATATACTGCATATAGCTCTGTAATACTAATCTGTAATAACTATATGATCTAGAGGTAGAGTTGTAAAGAGTGATAATAGGGTATTAGGATATATGTACGACGAATATAATTATGAACATACGCCGTAGAAGGTCATAGTAGCAGCAGCTAAATCTCTATATGCACAACGGTACATGTTGATATGGTAAAGGTAGAATGATAATATGGTCAGGGAGCTATAAATATACGGGGCTAATATATACTATATATATAGTACTTACATATAGGTATATATAGTATAATTAAGGTCACTACTTATTATGACATAAGATGTATGTTATTATATTATATATTAATAAGTATATATTAGCTAGATTACTACTACTATGAATAGTAGTTAAGTAGTAAATATATAGGATATACTAATATAGTAATTATATCAGGCATAATGTGAGTAGCTATGCTATTACTCAATATGAATCAGCCAGCTGATATACATAGCGCTACGTTTTCACATATATAATAATATCAATTATGATAATTATATTTAGATATAATTCTATAACTGAGATAATATAATTATAATGCGTATAATATCGTAGATAGTATAGTATAGTATAAATAATAATAATAATGTAGTCAAAACTATTGATATATATATATCTATATAATACTATAGTAACTCATAGAATTAGTATATATAATGAGACACAATCTATACGGGAGCTGATTTATCAAAAACCTCTGACGACAATCTCGGGAGGGGCTGATATAGAAGCAAAGCGAAAAGGACATTTATTTGTTCAAATCAGACGCTATGTTGTATGAACACTTCGTTTTCAAAGTGTACCGATAATGTATAGTAAAACCCAACAGTGTTGTTGTTTGACGCGTCGTTTATTTCGTAACCAGAGATTTTGGGTATTCTAATGTTATGTATGTTTGCGTGCCATACTAATCTGTGTACTTCCGAGGGGTTGGATAGAGGTAAACGCAAGTAAGGATATTTTGGTTAAACAACGTAATGTGTTTATTGAACGGCAAAGTTTAAAGCAAACAATGGTAGCATTTGTTATGAATATGCATTTTAATTGCGGCGAAAACTTACAGGAGATGTGGCAAAGTGTCTACCCTGCACCTGATTAACTATTCGTTTCATTACATCGCCATGCCATTGCCTGTCGGACTCAACCGAACATGCCCTCACTGTGTCGTCTGATTTGATCAAACGCAGTGAATATGCGCTGAATCAGTTCTCTCTTGTGGGTTGACTGGGTTAATGTTACACAACACTCTTCCGCCGATGCCATCAAAGATAATATATTTTAAATGGGGCGTGAGGCTCGGTGCAGCGTCTTGAAGGCCACGCAAACCAGGCCCCCCTCCTATCCATTGTCAAGATGGTAGACTCCTGTTCAAGATGCGCCCGTACTTGAGTGCTGATATTGTGCGCTGGAGCGCCATGCATGTTGGAGCCACTATGTCTCTGCGGGTCGCAAGGGTGAAGATCGTCGATTAGTAGCTGCGGAGCTGTCTGGAGTAGTTGCAGTTACAGCCCTGTCCATGATCCAATCGGTGTGGAATGATGACAAGATCCAAGCAAGCATACATGACCCCAAGAAATTCCACGCCAGATGTTATACGGTAAACTTCGCCTGGTGACTCTGATGACATTGCGTGTGGAATTTGTCCTTCGTCTATGTGCTGATTTCTGCATGTTGAAAGTAGCGCTCACGTGTGAAGCACGCCTCATCGGTTAAACAAGACATGTTGCAGGAAAGGCAGGATTATCGAAGCTCCGTTGCAGAAACCACCTGGCCAAATTTGCAAACAACAGGGGTGGCGAAGTCGTTTTGTCCAAGTCCCTTGTACTTCCTGTAGGTGGTATGCATGGAGGGCCTTTGCTCTTGCAAGCAACCAAAACCACAGGCGATGATTTAACACCATAGCCATGGGCAAGGCGTGTGGTGGCTAGTCGACGGGGTCGTTGCGCGATCTCCTCATGCACCAGTCTTCTTCAAGACGCCAGGAGTCCAAGTAGTATGAGACAGGTCTTCGCACGCGATGGACGTGACGATCATCCTGCGACCCATTATCTCGAAGAGGCTGAGGAAGGCGAGCAAACATTGTGTGGTTTGGGGTAATTTTTTTTGATGTGGCAAAGCCGTTTCCCGGTAAATGAGCGATGCGCTCTTTCGTCCATTTCGTTCAACCACAAGTGACCGTTAACACATTATCGATGTCGGTTAACTCGGGAAAGGTAGTGATCATTCGTAATCGATGCCTAACTGTACTGAATCCAACGAATGAATTGGCCAACGGTGGTATTGCCACACACAGCTCGCGATAGTATTTCATTCCAACATAAATTAGTGTATCTTCAATCGTCCGTAACACTTTGAAAGGAAGCGTCATACAACATAGGTTATATGGTACACAATAAATTTCACTTATCGCTTTAACTCTATCAGCCTACCGAGTTCGCTCGACAGAGGGATTGGGATCGACTCCTGTATATAGTTATTAGTAGTACATATATAGAGTATAATTATATACTATATATATATAGTGATATATTTATATATGTTATAACGTAAGCTAGTGAGCATTACGGTAGTAATAATATACGTATAGTTGTAACTATAGTATAGAGTAAGGATAGTTAGTGAGTGAGTATTATAATAGACTATAAATATATATATTACGATATATATATATATATATAGAATTATATATATATATAGTATAGAAATATAATAATCAGTATAATATAATCATATACATATTATATAGTATATATATGATATATTATATATATATCGTATATATAGTATATTATATAGTAATAGTATATAGTATATATATATATAGTAATATAATAGTAAGTATATATATATATATATAGTACTTAGTAACATATAAGGTAAGTATAAGGAATAGAAAATTTTATTCTCAACTTAGCCGGCCAGACTAAGAGCGATTCCCGGCCTCGGTGCCGGAAATTAAAATTTTCAATCTCTCACCGGCCTCCGGCCAAAATTACTCCTCCGGTGCATCACTGATATATATAATATATATATATATATATATTAAAAAATATAATATAAAATATATTATATATATATATAAGTATTAATATAGTATTTATAAAGTTTTAACCTACTATATATATATATACTACTATATCACATATATATATTATAATACTATATATATATATAGGTATACGCACATATATAATATATATAATATATATATATATAGTACACACTATATACTATATAATTAATATATATATAGTATATTAACCTCACCACTATATATATATATAATATCCTATATTATATATTAGAGTATATATATAATACTTTGTTAGTAGTCTGGTATATAGGTGGATACTATATATAATTATATATACGTATGTATTAGTTCTAAATTTTATTTAGATATAAGAGTAAGCTTAGTATAACGTGTTACATATATATATATAGCGTATATACCCTTACCCTGTATAATTATATATATTTATTATCTTTATTATTATCTCTATCTGACTAAGATAAATATAATCTATCAGTACATTATATACCTATATATAATATATATATATATAGTATTATAATATATATATTATATTTACGTATACATATGAACAAATACAATAACTATCATAATATATACACTTAGTTGGCTTATTTATTGTTTTATACTTCTCTATTATATAATCAGTATGATTATCTATAATATTATCTCATGGTATTTCAAATACTAATTATTATTCATTATTATTCATTCATTTTCTTTTTTATTCATTATTCATAATAATAATAGAGATATATACTTATTATATTATTATTATTACTTAGTTATTATTATTAGTATTATTATGTATATTATTCTTATATTATATGTTTTTTGTTTAGATTCATTTATTATTATTATTTTATTATTATTATTTATTTATTATTATTTTATTATTATCTATTATTATTATTATTATTTTATTATTATTATTATTATTATTTTAATTATTATTGAAATTAATTATTATTATTAATCATTATTATTATTATTATTATTAATTTATTCTTATTTTCTACTCCATCTATCCTTTATTATTATTATTCTTACATTATTATTATCACTATATTATTATTATATGTCTAAATTAATTAATTATTATTCCTGTTTGTTGGAATTTGGGAATATATTATTATTACATTTATGTATTATTATTTATTATTATTATTATTTATATATATACTATCATAATAGTACTATATATATATTATGATATATATATATATATAGTATTATATCTAGTAAGTTATGTAGTATATATATAATAAGTATAGTATAATAATATATTATTATATGGCTATATATATATATGATATATATAATATATATATAATATTTATATTAGTAATAATTTTTATTGTTTTATATTATTTAGCTAATCATTATTTTATTATTATTATTATTATTATTAATTATTATTATTATTATTAATTATTATTTATTATTATATATTATTATTATTATTATTATTATTAATTATTATTATTATTATTATTATTATTATTATTATTATTTTATTATGATTATTATTATTTATTATTATTTTTATTCTTATTATTATTTTTTTATTATATTATTATTATTATTATCTATTACTTTAATTTATTATTATTATTCTTATTACTTATTATTATTATTATTATTATATTATTATTATTATTATTATATTTTATTATTATTATTATTAATTATACAATGGGTAACAAAATTTTTTTTTTGGAAAATCGTCCAGGGTTTTCCAGCGGAATTAGAACTATTTGAAAGATGCGCCGAGTCCGAAAATGCCCTTTGTTTTTTTCAATCAGGTCTGGTTGGTAGCTTAAAAAATTAACGAAAAAAAAATATTTTCTCGTCCATCTATGTTGCTGAGGATCATAAACATTCGGTTTTTCCGTTTTCCTGGGTAAATAAAAGTCAACGTATCCAAATTCATTCCTTTATTATATACTCGATTACATTTGATAAGTTTAAAATACATGTACATGAGCGTTACGTGACACAAAAGTTCAGAGTTCACGGCGTAAATCCCGTTTCCTCGATTTCCGTGTGTGAGCAGCTGCTGGGTTCTCTCTCTTCAGCGACCAGCAGTAGTCAGCGAGCATGACTGCGTCCACCTCCCTGGTACCGCTTTCAGTCTCCTCATGATTGACGACCATGTCCTGAATTGAACTTTCCTCCCTGCTCGCTCGCTGACCGCACAAGGTTTCAGCGAAACTCTCCATGTTGAGAACAGGAATGCATCTTTATACTGCATCAAACAACCCAAGGTTTTGGAAGTTCTTTAAGTTATCGCTGTTGATGAGTGTCGCCGTAGTTTGCTGCCTCTTGTTCCCACGGAAGTTGTTCCACCAACCTGCACAAGACGACCCTCCAGGAGGCGCACTCTAGCGTGTTTCATAGGAGTTATCGAACTCTGTGTCGTCTTGATGGCTGCCGCTATCTGTGGGCATCGCAAATTGCCTGGCCTTTCAAGCTTCTCAATTGGTGACTCCAGGGAAATGGCTCGGCAAGATAGTTGAAGCACCTCCCATCCTTCGTTCCAGAGCGCGGCGGTGAACTTTTCAATTAACCCAAAGCTTGATGGGAGGCGGTGGGAACAAAATCTTTTCCCGGTCAATAAGTTCGTTTATGATGTTGAGGGCCCCAGGTACTAACTGCTCTCGCGCCGGCCACTCTTTCTTCACATAGTGCTGGGCTCTGTCTTGACTGTCCCACTTACATATAAAGCATGGGTACTTTTGTGTAGCTGGACCAAGTACCGAAAGTTCACTCACTTTAAGTCGACGGTCTAGATCGACCATTGGTGCCTGCTGATATTGGATTTACGTCGAGCACGTACTTGACTCGGCTTCATATCCTCCCTCTCTTCCTGAGAGTTGTGGAGTTGCGCACAAGAGGACATTGAAAGGCGAACTCGTTCCCGTTCGTGTATGAGCAACTCTTCAAGGAGCGCGTTGCTACTGTCTATGAAGAGCTCGCCAATCTCGTCGGATCAATTTGACGGAGCGGCCCGAGTTTAGCCAAGAAGAGACCGGCTGACATCTCGCGGGCAGCTACACGAGAAGGATTCTTTTTCACCTTCCTCGGCAGAAGTAGCCCATGTAGTCTGCGACCGCCTTCTAGCGACAAGAACGTGATACGCGGCGTCCTCCGAACCGAGTAGATTTTTTCTCTTTGAGTGCTGGAGGTCACAAGCTCGGCGGACAGTCTTGCGAACCAAGCTAGAGATCCCGAACCAAAGAATAATTATAGCTCACAATTGTGAAAGGACTGCGCAGACCATCTTTTTGTTCCATACCCCTACATCTGTATCTCCCTCCCATCATATATGCAGTGGTGGCCTCGTCATCGCTGTCAGGAAGCTCTCTGCACGCTGGCACAGGAAGTTTGTCGCAGTGAGCAACAGGACGGCGGGCATGATGGAAGGGTCGGGGTACTGGGAGGCGCTGCTCCCGTTATTCTTCCGCGTTTGATGACCCAGTTTACGTTCGCATGGAGCAGAAAGACATCACGATTCGATGGTCAGGACGGGCTCCCTCCAAAACCAACTCGGACATCCCAAATATCAGTGAAAGTGATTTTCGGATGCCCTTTTCGTCCAGCCTGTCCGGAGATATTCCAGCTGTCAATCGTCTTGCACACCTAAGCTAACTCCGCCGTGACTCAGAAGACTGTTCAAATCAATTGGTAACATTCCAAGCTTGACTTGAAAGTAAGGGCCTGCGTTAGGCGCGCGTTCACAAAGCTTGTGATGCCCTTCCTGTGGATTGCCAGCCGTGTATTCCTCCTGCAGATGTAGCAGAAAACGTCAGGATTATTTCTGCATGACCGTCGCGCTGAAAGCCATATCAATACTCTGAAAAGAAAGAAAAAAGGTCAATTAGAATCTTATTATTGAAACAGAACCCACATCAGAAGCAACCATAATTATACATATTGAATAATTAACGCTATATTTCTTCCCAGAAATATAGGATTATAGAACTCAAAAACCCTCAGCATATTTAGACTCAATTTTGGTAAGTTCTGAGTCCAACAATCACCTTGGTTTGCTCTATCAGGTCAACTTTTTGAGATACGGCCATAGGCCTACCTGACGAGCTATACATATGATAATTATCATATGTTTAGCTCGTCAGGTAGGCCTATGGCTGTATCTCAAAAAGTTGCCCTGATAGAGCAAAACCCAAGGTGATTTTTGAACTCAGAACACCAAAATTAGTCTAATTATGCTGAGGTTTTGAGTTCAATCATTTTTTGGCTGTTACCAAAACAGTGAAATTATTATATATATTATATTAATTATTATTATTGAATTATTATTATATATTATTAAAATTATTATTATTATATTATTATTATTATTAATTTTATTATTTAATTATTATTATTATTATTATTAATTATTTTATTATTCATTAGTTATTATGTTTATTATTACATTAATTATTATTATGTATTTATTATTAATAATGTATATATTTATATATTATTATTATATTATTATTATATTATTATTATTATTATTATTATTATTATCTTATTAATATATAATTAATTAATTTATTTTTTTTTATTTTTTATTTTTTTTTTTTTTTTTTATTTTATTATTATATTATTATTATTATTATTATTATTATATATTCATTATTATTATTATTATTATCATTATATTATCATTTCAATTTTAAAATATCATAATATACATTTAATCGTTATCATTTATCATTATCATTATAATTAATCTTATTAGTATTATATTATTATATATTATCATTACTATTATTGAGATTATTATTATTATTATTATTATTAATTTTTATTATTTATTATATTATTATATATTATTATTATATTATTATTATTATTATTATATAATTATGATATTATTATTATTATTTATT
>JABUQX010125677.1:0-12500 GCA_015478945.1 Trachelipus rathkii
CTCTATCCTGGTATCTATACCTATAGAGTGCTGCAACCTACGTTCCTGCTGTTTTATGCGCTGCCGCAGTGATCAAGGTATTTGATAAAAGAAAGTCACTCTTTCAACTTCAACTATCAGATGAATAGAATCAAGAGAAGAGAGAGAGTAATAGAGAGTAATAGAATCACTAAAAGAGAATTATTACCTCGCTCGCAGACGCTCAATATAATATAGATTCTTAAACTCACACTATTGTTATCAGATGCTCTGTGCTAACAATAGTAGAGAGATATAACTCGAGAGAGTGAGTTCTGCAAACAGAAAACTCTGACTCTCGCACTTCCTATCCACACTCAGTAACGCATCGAGTTAAGTACCTAAAGGACTATAGTGTATACTCTCACCGAGCCATCTCTCACAGGGGGAGTGACAGGTGCTCTTGAGTTGATCGTTATCTATTATTAGAAGCTGTACACCATGGAGATATAATGAAGTAATATAGAGAGAGTATATAGAAGATTCAGCCCTTTTTAAGAATAAGAAAAAATGGGTTAATTCAATGAAAAATGAAATGAAAATCATTGAAAGAAAATCAAACCTGGGAACTAGTTGAATTTCCACCAGCAGGAAGAAAACCAATTGAAAACAAATTGGATTTATAAAATAAAAATGAATCCAGATGGTACAGTTGACAAATTATAAAGCAAGATTAGTTGCAAAAGGGTATAGTCATCATAAAGGAATTGACTATGAACAAACATTTAGTCCAGTAGCAAATAAAAGTACTGTAAGGACTTTAATAAGTGTAGCAACTAAAGAAAATATGTCCTTAATACATTTTATGTTTCAACAGCATTTCTTATATGGAATTATCAGAAGAAAAATATATATGAAACAACCCAAGGGTTTTGGAAGATTGGACAGACAAAGTATGCAAATTAAAACGCAGTTTGTATGGGCTTAAGCAAGCACCAAGATGCTGGAATGAAAGACTTGGAAATTTTCTTTTAAAACTTAATTTTGGTAAAAGTACAGCTGACCCTTGTCTTTACATAAGAAATCAGAATGGACATAAAATCATACTTGCATTATATGTTGATGATGGACTAGTTGCATCAACAAGTCAAGCAGAATTGCAGAAATTTTTAGAAGAATTAAAAAAGGAATTCAAAATAACATGTAAATCTGCAACATATTTTTAGGAATTGATATTGAATCAAGAAATGATGGCTCAAAGAAAATTAGTCAGTCATGTTATACTAAATAGATACTAAAGGAATTGGCGTATGGAAAATTGCAATGCAGTGTCAACACCAATTTTAAAAGGATAATGTTCCACATGACATTGAAGCCAGGGAGAGTTTCTCTACAGATCAGACAATAGGAGCTCTTCTACTCCACTCTGCGTGATCAGAGGCTATTACTATAAATAAATCTGTTAATGTCGATCTGTGGCTCAGAACATATCTCGCACCACCTCCTTATTCATTTCAATAGAAGATGTTACAAAAGTTAAAAGGAGTGTTCAGATACTTGAAGGGTACACAAGAGAAGGGTATTATTTATAAATGTGATTCTGACAAGATCATCTGGAAGGGTACAGTGATGCAGATCATGCTGGGAATTTAAGAACAGGGCATCAACAACTGGAATTGTTTGTTTATATGCTGGGGGAGCAATTTCATGGAGTAGTCAAAAGCAAAGTTCAGTTGCTATTTCAACAACAACAAAAGCTGAAATTATGGCAGCAAGTGAAGCAACAAAAAAAATTGTGTTGCTTCATCAACTATTGGAAGAAATTACAGAAGTCTTCAAAAAACCTACTCTTTGGATTGACAATGTGAAGCAGCTATTAAACTCAGTAGGAATCCAAATTTCACAAAAAGACCAAGCATATAAAAGTACGCCATTTCTTCATAGAGAAAAAGATAGTACCATATGAAATAGAAGTACTCAAGATTAGCAGTGAGATTCAACTTGCAGATGGACTCAACAAAGCCTCTACATCAACCAAGGTTAATGATGCTGAACGGGAAAATTGGAATGATTAACCAACGTTGCAGAATAAACAATAAGGAAGTGTTGAATAATATTGTTTATTCTATGAAAAATTAATATTTTATATATTTTGTTTTGGCTTACTTTGCCAGTAGAAAGAATTCTGGGCAACATTGGCCATTTTATTTTGCGAATGTTTCATAGTCTTGTTTATCATTGTTTACAAATGGAGTAATAGCGTGAATCTCGATGTTTAAACACGCGTGTGTATTATAGGGTTAGTATTTAGTAAAATATCCATTTTATTCTAGTGTTTCATTATTCATATGTAGGTTGTTACCAGTAGATACGACTTCATTTAGGGGGGGCAAAGGTTAAGTGATATATATATATATATTATATATATATATTATATATATATATATATATATAATTATATATTATATATATTAATATATATATATATTATATATATATATATATATTATATTATATATTATATTAGCAGCTTTATTCAGCCGCCAAATGCTATCGACACACTGAGAGTTCCAGCGGAGAATACTGTCTGAAGAAGCTAGGTGTATAAAAAGCACACAGCTAGTGGACTTCAAGCCAATATAAAAACGGAAACACATTAAAAACTATATAAAAAGTGTATGGTTTAGAATATGTAGTTGTATTAGTAAGTACTCTCAGTATCTATCGATTGATGTATTTTTTTAAAGTTTTTCCACTAATTAACCCTTAAAAACGTCGTCTGTCAAAAACAAGGTTCAGTTTTTTATTTCGCAAGATTAGGGGGGGGACAAGTGTCTCCCTGCACCCCCTGCTACGGCCCATGTTATATAGTACAGCGAGTTAGATGCAGTTATTAATTAATTGGCCAGAGTAACTCCCTCACTACCCGAGTACAATTAATAATAAAGGGTTAAAAGGTGTATAAAGATTAGTTGATGTTATTTCTTTTATTATATTCTCTTCTTGTTATGGTTTGATTGCATATCAATAATTAGATAATTATTTATCTTATATTAATAATAAGGACTTTGTCATGGAACAATTCAAAATAATTTCGTTGATTATTCGAATCCAAATTATATAAATTTTTAGGAACGATTGGCAAAGGGCAAGTGCGATACTTGATGTACTTTGCTGAGATAGATATTCACCATTCTCTTTATATTTTATATCTTATTATTTCACTTATGATCAATACTGTGTATCAAATAGGACACTTACAAGAGATCTTGTTATAGGAACATTAATTGATTATTAACACCTTTAATTTAAATATAAAAATAGTATAAAGAGCGTGCCAGGGGCAATGCCCTGTACACGTCTTGACGGCACTGATGTTAATGGCTGGAATCCCGTCTTCTCTCCTTTGCTTCAGATATAGCGGTAGGAGAAAGGACCTTATTGGTTGCCTTAAGATTTTAAATAATATAAACAAAAATAAAAAATACATTTATGTGTGATCTTATAAGATGTAGGCAATTTTACCGTACATAACTAAATACACATAACTTCAATATATGCTTGGTTTATAACAATCTTTCTCATAATAGCTTTTGCCTCAAAATGAGTTCTAGCTTTATAATTACAATAAAGATTATAAAACCATTATTTTATAGTACTGGGACTAGTACATCATGGTGAATCCCGAGCAAGCAAGAACACCCAGCCTTCAATTATAATAAATACATTTTTTAAAAAGTTTTAAAGTTGGCATAAATATTCCGTAGAATTTACCTAATTTTTAGAGACAACTTCAATTTTTTTGGTACAAAAGCCTCTTGTCTCATGCCTACCCTCTTTCGTGATGACGTCAGAGGTATATAGGAGAACATAGCTCCTCCCACTCTCATATGGTACCACGAACGAAAGTTTTATTTCTCTCGTTCTTTCAGATAAATTTTAAATGTGATTTCATATTAATTCGAAAAATATATTATAATTAATCGGCACCATAAAACATTATAAAAATAATTTTAAGCACACTATCAAAATAATTTTAAGCAGATAGATCTTCCTAATGACACATAAAATAAAATTCGTACATTACTCATTATCATAATTTCATTACATTTTTTAGTCAGAGGAACCTTCTAACCTAATTACCAATTTAATTATTAATATCATGCATAATATACAGAAATTTTAATGTGCATCCCCAAGCCGGCAAATTTAAAAACCCAGTCATAAAGACCTCACAAAATAGATATTTTAAAATATAAATTTTAATACCCTTAAATTTATTACAGTTTTCTTTCTTCAGCAAGAAGAAAGGGAATTATATTTCTTCTTTAACGGGACTATCCTAAGATGCCCATTTCACAAATAATATTTCCATTAGCCGTAAAGTTTTTACCAAATAATTTTTATTTTCCTACAAACAACTACAAATTTCCTTTCTCCAAAGGAATATTTCATATACCATCGAACGGTCACTCCTGAAAAGGCCGTTTTTACAAGCCCATCCCTCCATTGGGGGGGAATAGGAGTGAGAATGATGGGGCTTTTCCTCATCCTCCTTCGCTATGAATAAATTTCTCTGACTTTTAACTTCTTAGGAAAATGCATGAATTTTCCTTTACATGCGCATCATAATTATTTTATGTCAACAAAATCAATCTACCTACTTTTCATTATTCATAATATTATTATGCTGCCGTGTCTAATATATTTTAATTACTTTTAATAAAACAAATAATTACAAAATTAAATATGCACTTTAAAAAAATACCTTTGCTGATATAAATAAAACATATGCGCGGGAGAGGAATTTCTATGCCTCTTTCTGTATTCTCTGAGCGACGTTACAAGGGGTTCAGCGCTTTAACAGACAGGCAATTTCTAAACCTTATTTAGTCTCAGAATAGTTTCAAATTTACTTTTGGGGTATTTTGTTTTCTTCCCAAGTTTCTTTTTTTTCTTTTTTTTTGTTGTTGTTGTTATTTAGGCTCGCTTGTTGCCATCCAAATTTTGAGTCCAGCCTACTTCGTCGAGTAACATGCCAGATCGTTTGGACAGTGAGTCTTAAAGTCAAGAATCTGATTTTTCTCTTCTTGAGTTTCAAATTTTAAAAAAAAAACTTTCTTAAGTGCTTGTGGAGGATTCAATTGGTGGGGAGTTTTTCTTCTCTTCTACCACCCCCCTTTTGCATCTCACAGCTTCCTTGTTGTTGTGGAAATTCGATGGAAGATCTTTTTTTTTTTTTTTTTTTTTTTTTTTTTTTTTTTTTTTTTTTAAATGCGAGGTGATTTTCAGTTTATGAAAGGACTATTTACTGGATAACGACTTTTTTTCTTTCTTTTATAACAAGAAACTTTCTTCACGCTATCACTTACGTTTTTAGTATTAACAATATTGACCCTCAAGACTTACTTCTTTTTAATAACTTATTAAAAAATATTTTTCACTTGAGTAATTCATACTGCACACTTTCATTAATTATCACCGCGTTATTTATTATTATTATTATTATTATTTTTATTATTATTATTATTATTATTATTATTATTATTATTATTATTATTATTATTATTATTATTATTATTATTATTATTATTATTATTATTATTATTATTATTATCTGGCCCTTTTATCAAAAGATTGTAATGAACGAGGTCACGATTCTGGGGGCATCAAATATGTACAGCGAGTAGATGAAGTTATTAATTAATTGGCCCAGAGTTAACTCCCTCACTACCCGAGTACAATTAATAATAAAAGGTTAAAAGGTGTATTAAAGATGGTTGATGTTATTTCTTTATTAATATTCCCTTCTTGTTATGGTTTGATTGCAGATTAATAATTAGATAATTTTTATCTTATATAATAAATAAGGACTTTGTCATTGACAACTCAAATAAATTTTCGTTATTATTCGAATCCAAGATTATATAAATTTTTAAAACGATTGGCAAAGGGGCAAGTGTGATACTTGATGTACTTTGCTGAGATAGATATTCACCATTCTCTTTATATTTTATATCTTATTATTTCACTTATGATCAATACTGTGTATCAAATAGGACACTTACAAGAGATCTTGTTATAAGAACATTAATTGATTATTAACACCTTTAATTTAAATATAAAAATAGTATAAAGAGCGTGCCAGGGGCAATGCCCTGTACACGTCTTTTCGGCAATGATGTCGTTGGCCGAACTCCCGTCTTCCCTCCTTTGGCTTCAGATATAGCCGGTAGGAGAAAGGACTCTTATTGGTTGCCTTAAGATTTTAAATAATATAAACAAAAATAAAAATAGTTATGTGTGATCTTATAAGATGTAGGCAATTTTACCGTACATAAGTATTTTATTTTTGTTTATATTATTAAATCTTAACGGCAAAACCAATAAGAGTCTTCTCCTTACCGGCTATATCTGAAGCCAAAGGAGGGAAGACGCGAGTTCGGCCAACGACATCATTGCCGAAAAGACGTGTACAGGGCATTGCCCCTGGCACGCTCTTTATACTATTTTCTATATTAAATTAAAAGTGTTAATAATCAATTAATGTTCTTATAACAAGATCTATCTCTTGTAAGTGTCATATTTGATACACAGTATTGATCATAAGTGAAAATAATAAGATATAAAATATAAGAAGAATGGTAAATCATCTCAGCAAAGTACATCAAGTATCACACTTGCCCCTTTGCCAAGTCGTTTTTAAAAATTAATATAATCTTGGGATTCGGAATAATAACGAAAATATTTTGAGTTGTCCAATGAGCATAAGTCCTCTATTTATATATAGATAAAAATTATCTTAAATTATATATCTGCAATCAAACCATAACAAGAAGGGAATTATAATAAAGAAATAACATCACATCTTTAATACACCTTTTTAACCTTTTTCTTATTAATTGTACTCGAGGGTAGTGAGGGATGAGTTAACCTGGGCCAATTAATTAATAACTTCATCTACTCCGCTGTACATATTTGATGCCCCCAGAATCGTGACCCCGTCATTACAATCTTTTGATAATAAGGTGCCAGATAATAAATAATAATAATAATAATAATAATAATAATAATAATAATAATAATAATAATAATAATAATAATAATAATAATAATAATAATAATAATAATAATAATAATAATAATAATAATAAAAATAATAATAATAATAATAATAAATAACGCGGTGATAATTAATGAAAGTGTGCAGTATGAATTACTCAAGTGAAAAATATTTTTTAATAAGTTATAAAAGAAGTAAGTCTTGAGGGTCAATATTGTTAATACTAAAAACGTAAGTGATAGCGTGAAGAAAGTTTCTTGTTATAAAAGAAAATAAAAAAGTCGTTATCCAGTAAATAGTCCTTTCATAAACTGAAAATCACCGCGCATTTAAAAAAAAAAAAAAAAAAAAAAAAAAAAAAAAAAAGATCTTCCATCGAATTTCCACAACAACAAGGAAGCTGTGAGATGCAAAAGGGGGGTGGGTAGAGAGAAGAAAAACTCCCCTCCATTGAGATCCTCCAAAAGCACTTAAGAAAAAGCTTTCTTTAAAAATTTGAAACTCAAGAGGAGAAAAATCAGATTCTTGACTTTATGACTCACTGTCCAAACGATCTAGCCTGTTACTCGACGAAGTAGGCTGGACTCAAAATTTGGATGGCAACAAGCGAGCATAAATAACAACAACAAGAATAATAAAAAAAAAAAAAAGAAACTTGGGAAGAAAACAAAATACCCCAAAAGTTAAATTCGATACTATTCCGAGAATAACTAAGGTTTAAAAATTGCCTGTTTGTTAAAGCGCTAAAAATCTTGTAACGTCGCTCAGAGAATACAGAAAGAGGCATATAAATTCCTCTCCCGCGCATATGTTTTATGTATACCAGCAAAGGTATTTTTTTAAAGTGCATATTTAATTTTGTAATTATTTGTTTATTAAAAGTAATTAAAATATATTAGACACGGCAGCATAATAATATTATGAATAATGAAAAGTAGGTAGATTGATTTTGTTGACATAAAATAATTATGATGCGCATGTAAAGGAAAATTCATGCATTTTCCTAAGAAGTTAAAAGTCAGAGAAATTTATTCATAGCGAAGGAGGATGAGGAAAAGCCCCATCATTCTCACTCCTATTCCCCCCCAATGGAGGGATGGGCTTGTAAAAACGGCCTTTTCAGGAGTGACCGTTCGATGGTATATGAAATATTCCTTTGGAGAAAGGAAATTTGTAGTTGTTTGTAGGAAAATAAAAATTATTTGGTAAAAACTTTACGGCTAATGGAAATATTATTTGTGAAATGGGTATCTTAGGATAGTCCCGTTAAAGAAGAAATATAATTCCCTTTCTTCTTGCTGAAGAAAGAAAACTGTAATAAATTTAAGGGTATTAAAATTTATATTTTAAAATATCTATTTTGTGAGGTCTTTATGACTGGGTTTTTAAATTTGCCGGCTTGGGGATGCACATTAAAATTTCTGTATATTATGCATGATATTAATAATTAAATTGGTAATTAGGTTAGAAAGGTTCCTCTGACTAAAAATGTAATGAAATTATGATAATGAGTAATGTACGAATTTTATTTTATGTGTCATTAGGAAGATCTATCTGCTTAAAATTATTTTGATAGTGTTTTATGGTGCCGATTAAATAAGATTTTTTTCGAATTAATATGAAATCACATTTAAAATTTATCTGAAAGAACGAGAGAAATAAAACTTTCGTTCGTGGTACCATATGAGAGAGGGAGGAGCTATGTTCTCCTATATACCTCTGACGTCATCACGAAAGAGGGTAGGCATGAGACAAGAGGCTTTTGTACCAAAAAAATTGAAGTTGTCTCTAAAAATTAGGTAAATTCTACGGAATATTTATGCCAACTTTAAAACTTTTTAAAAAATGTATTTATTATAATTGAAGGCTGGGTGTTCTTGCTTGCTCGGGATTCACCATGATGTACTAGTCCCAGTACCATAAAATAATGGTTTTATAATCTTTATTGTAATTATAAAGCTAGAACTCATTTTGAGGCAAAAGCTATTCTGAGAAAGATTGTTATAAACCAAGCATATATTGAAGTTATGTGTATTTAGTTATGTACGGTAAAATTGCCTACATCTTATAAGATCACACATAAGTATTTTTATTTTTGTTTATATTATTTAAAATCTTAAGGCAACCAATAAGAGTCCTTTCTCCTACCGGCTATATCTGAAGCCAAAGGAGGGAAGACGGGAGTTCAGCCATTACATCAGTGCCGTCAAGACGTGTACAGGGCATTGCCCCTGGCACGCTCTTTATACTATTTTTATATTTAAATTAAAGGTGTTAATAATCAATTAATGTTCCTATAACAAGATCTCTTGTAAGTGTCCTATTTGATACACAGTATTGATCATAAGTGAAATAATAAGATATAAAAATATAAAGAGAATGGTGAATATCTATCTCAGCAAAGTACATCAAGTATCACACTTGCCCCTTTGCCAATCGTTCTAAAAATTTATATAATCTTGGATTCGAATAATAACGAAAATTTATTTGAATTGTCAATGACAAAGTCCTTATTTATTATATAAGATAAAAATTATCTAATTATTGATATGCAATCAAACCATAACAAGAAGAGAATATTAATAAAGAAATAACATCAACTATCTTTAATACACCTTTTAACCCTTTATTATTAATTGTACTCGGGTAGTGAGGGAGTTAACTCTGGGCCAATTAATTAATAACCTCATCTACTCGCTGTACATATATATACATGGGCGTAGGCAGGGGGGTGCAGGGAGACACTTGTCCCCCCCCTAAATCTTGGCGAAATAAAAAACTGAACCTTAGATGTTTGACAGACGACGTTTTTAAGGGTTTACTAGTGGAAAAACTGTTAAAAAAATACATCAATCGATAGATACTGAAGGAGTACTTACTAATTACTAACATATTCTAAACATACACTTTTTTATATAGTTTTAATGTGTTTCCGTTTTCATATTGGCTTGAAGTCAACTAGCTGTGTGCTTTTTATTCAGCTAGCTTCTTCAGACAGTATTCTCCGCTGGAACTCTCAGTGTGTGTCGATAGCATTTGGCGGCTGATAAAGCTGCTATATATATATATATATATATATATATATATATATATATATATATATATATATATATATATATATATATAGAAGTCGATATATTCTTTGTATCATTATATATAGGCTATATATATATATATATATATATATATATATATGTTAAAGTAGATCGTATCTACTGGTAACAACCTACATATGAATAATGAAACACTAGAATAAAAATGGATATTTTACTAAATACTAACCCTATAATACACACGCGTGTTTAAACATCGAGATTCACGCTATTACTCCATTTGTAAACAATGATAAACAAGACTATGAAACATTAGCAAAATATGGCCATGTTGCCAGAATTCTTTCTACTGGCAAAGTAGCCAAAACAAAATATATAAAATATAATTTTTCATAGAATAAACAATATTATTCAACACTCTCCCTTATTGTTTATTCTGCAACGTTGGTTAGTCCATTCCAATTTTTCCGTTCAGCATCATTAACCTTGGTTGATGTAGAGGCTTTGTGAGTCCATCTGCAAGTTGATTCTCACTGCTAATCTTGAGTACTTCTATTTCATCATTTTGAACTTTTCTCTAATGAAGAAATGGCGTACTTTTATGCTTGGTCCTTTTGTGAAATTCTGGATTCTTACTGAGTTTAATAGCTGCTTCATTGTCAATCCAAAGAGTAGGTTTCTTGAAGACTTCTGTAATTTCTTCCAAAAGTTGATGAAGCCACACAATTTCTTTTGTTGCTTCACTTGCTGCCATGCATAATTTCAGCTTCTGTTGTTGAAATAGCAACTGAACTTTGCTTTTGACTACTCCATGAAATTGCTCCTCCAGCATATAAACAAACAATTCCAGTTGTTGAATGCCCTGTTCTTAAATCCCCAGCATGATCTGCATCACTGTACCCTTCCAGATGATCTTGTTCAGAATCCCATTTATAAATAATACCCTTCTCTTGTGTACCCTTCAAGTATCTGAACACTCTTTTAACTTTTGTAACATCTTCTATTGATGGATTTTCTACACTTCTGGCAAAGATAATTAACAGCAAATGCAATATCTGGTCTTGTTGCTGTTGCAAGATATAGAAGAGCTCCTATTGCTGATCTGTAAGAGAAACTCTCCCTGGCTTCAATGTCATGTGTAACATTATCCTTTAAAATGGGTGTTGACACTGCATTGCAATTTTCCATACCAAATTCCTTTAGTATTCTTTTAGTATAACATGTTTCTTTGAACCATCATTTCTTGATTCAATTTCAATTCCTAAAAAATATGTTGCAGATTTATATGTTATTTTGAATTCCTTTTTTAATTCTTCTAAAAATTTCTGCAATTCTGCTTGACTTGTTGATGCAACTAATCCATCATCAACATATATGCAAGTATGATTTTATGTCCATTCTGATTTCTTATGTAAAGACAAGGATCAGCTGTACTTTTACCAAAATTAAGCTTTGAAAGAAAGAATTTCCAAGTCTTTCATTCCAGCATCTTGGTGCTTGCTTAAGCCCATACAAACTGCGTTTTAATTTGCATACTTTGTCTGTCCCATCTTCAAAGCCTTTGGGTTGTTTCATATATATTTCTTCTGATAAATTTCCATAAAGAAATGCTGTTGAAACATCAAATTGTATTAAGGACATATTTTCTTTAGTTGCTACACTTATTAAAGTCCTTACAGTACTTTTATTTGCTACTGGACTGAATGTTTGTTCATAGTCAATTCCTTTATGTTGACTATACCCTTTTGCCATAACTAATCTTGCTTTATATTTGTCAACTGTACCATCTGAATTCATTTTAATTTTATAAATCCATTTGTTTTCAATTGGTTTTCTTCTTGGTGGTAATTCAACTAGTCCCCATGTTTGATTTTCTTTCAATGATTTCATTTCATTTTTCATTGAATTAACCCATTTTTCTTATGTTTACTCTGCATAGCTTCTTTATAATTTTCAGGTTCTTCCATATCTTCTAATAATAGATAAGTACTGTAGTCATCAAACCTTGATGGCTTTTAATTACTGATCTGTCTCTTAATTGTTTTGTGCTTACTATTCTATCTTGTTATTCTATTTCTGAATCAGATTCTATTTCTATATCAGATTCTATTTCTGTATCAGATTCTATTTCTGTATCAGATTCTGTTTCTGTATGTGATGAGTTTAATCTAATTATAGATGTACTGTCATCAGTTTCTGTATTTTCTCTTATTTGATTCTTTCTTTTTATTTTCTTTTTCTGATTCTATCTCATCTGATATTGAAGTTGAAAGTTCTTCTTTTTCAAATACTACATCTCTGCATTTAAACACAAAATTATTTGCTTGATCATATATTCTGTAGCTTTCATCTCCATCATAACCAATTAACACACCTGATTTTGCTTTTGGGTCTAACTTTCTTCTTTTCTGATCTGGAATCCACCC
>JABUQX010125677.1:17500-27500 GCA_015478945.1 Trachelipus rathkii
AATGACGTATAACGTGAAAATATTATGCGCAATTTCCATAGCAAACATACTGGCTTGTGAGCTTTCATTGCAGCCTGTGGAAAAAATATTATTATTGGGCAATATGTATCATTACATCATTGTTTATCATGTCTTATTACACAACCTCAAAATATCACGTCATACGGGTATTACATAAGTTAAGTTTACAAAATTTCCATTACATGTTAGTATTACATCATCAGTATACCTCTTGTCACCTGTGTTATTACGTAATATATTCCTAATGTAGACCTGTTATATGACAACACATCAGTGCTAAGTTTATCATTTCACGATTACATCACCAATACCATTACCGATTACAGAGCTCATTATTTTCATATCACTTTCATGCAGTAGCGAAACATCCTTTTTAGCATAGGTGGACGTTATCGCGATAACGATATCGGGTTATGTTATCCGATAAAATCGTTATCGATTTACTGGTATCGCGATATTTTTTGTTCCAAACTAACGATAATCGATTTTTTTATTTTTATTTTGCTTCCAGTTTAGAACATGGGCAAGCCAACAATCATATCATACGCATGTACGTTCGCTCAGCTTCAGTCTCTCACTAGCTGTCGGGTAGAGAGGTGTTAGTTGGTCTTGCGCTCTCCCGGTTTGAGAGTTTATTAGCTTTTTGAACACAACATATATGTAATTTTCTAATTAACTCTGTTCTAACCCTATTCTTAAATCTTAACAGGTAATATTTTTTATTATAATTTAGTAGTGCAGTGCAGCCAGCAGAAGTAGTGCTTTACTATTTTGTAGCAACTGAATCGCTGATGACATCGCAAAAGAATGTGCCGGCATCAAGCAGAAGAGGCTCAGCGAAGTCTATTGAGGCTGAGCTAACTGAGGCCGGATGAACCTCAGTCACCTTGGCCATTCCTTGACAAGTGGGTGAAGTGCAAGAAGGCAGTTGGCGACAGCTACATTTTTCAGTGCTTGATCCGCCTCCCCAAGATCACTGAGGTGAAAGTGAACAAGACCACCAAGGGCGCCAACCTGAAGAGCCACTTCAACAGAATTCATCGTGACAAGGTAAAACAGATTGACGAAGTTTGCAAGGCCAATGTCGAGACTGGCGGTCGCGGCACGAGTTTGTCCGGTAAGTCAGACTCAGACGGCGGGTCAACATGATAAGATAAAACTATTTTACCTTACTACGCCTGTAGTAAAATCAAATAGTCTAAAGGAATTATCCATAAATGAAAGGTTAACCAAGATTTTTTATTTACAATAAAAAAAAAAAAAATTTGGATTTCTCGATTTATTTAGAATATCAATATCGTTAACGCAAGTTCGAAATTTAGGATTTATCGATTATTGCCATATCGGCGATAAATTTATCGCAAGTTATCGATGATGAAATTTTCGTTTTCGATTCATTGGTCATCGTGATAATTTTTTTCGTTATCTTGCCCACCTATGTTTTTTAGGCATTTTCCATGTTTTAATTACTATTCTCTAACGAAGGAGTTGCCGTAATAATTCTTTTACTACGTGATAACCAAACGATACTACTAAACTTTAGTATCTCTTATATTTTCAATTAGTTAAGTTCCAGGAATATTCGGATACTCTAATTAATTATGAGATTACTATTACCTTAGACATGTTATTATTTCGATAAGAGATTCACGCATTGTAAACTTCAGGAGTTTTCACCTTATTTCTCAAATATAATGTGTGAATATTTACAAACCTGTAAAGCCTATTTATGCCTAAACTTGATTCTCACTGATAATCATAAAAATACAAAACGAAATATAAAACTTGTACTTTTATTGTATACGGTTCCATGACGCCATCAAACCTTATGTGCCTACCCATATTCAGATCTACCCAGACTAACACACTTTCTATAACATTTGCATAAATCAATTACCCTAATCTTCTTCTTTAACTAGCAACTGATATGGTAACACTGACATTTTACCTAAAAATTCAGCACGAGACACAATACATGTTATCCAACGCATAACTCACGACCGAAACACGACGCAACCGATGTAACCAAAGGAAGTTCTTTAAATAATTATTTTTTTCATTTTCATGTTATAGTACAACTTTTATTATTATTATTATTATTATTATCCTATCCCCAGATTGGGGGTGAATTGAATAGCATACGCCGGAACAGAATGGAAAAGAAGATATGGCAAGTCAAAAAGAAAGCCCTCCCCCCCCTTTACAATCCCCTTTATACCACCGTGAGAACTCGTCACAGTCAGAAAAATCCACCCTGAGGCTTCACGAGACTGCAACAGACCCTCACTGTGATATCTCGTCAATGTGGGGTTAATCCCCCGAGCAAAGCCCACAACCATATCCCCTCACAAAACCCCGACATTCACTCCTGTTATGCACCCTTCTTGTAGCCTCTGCCAAACTCACATTCCTCTCCTTCATGCATTCCTACACTGACTCAATCCACTTTTTCTTCAGCTCCCAGCCTGTCGATTCCCAGCACACTCGCCATTATACATCCACTTAACCAACCGACTATCATCCATCCTTTCCATATGACCAACCCAAATAAATGTACTCTTTTTTATTATCTCATTTACTCCCTAACACAACACAATTCCCTAATGCGTTCATTCCCAATTTTATCAATTCTTCTCGCACCTGACACGACCCTAAGATTGTCCATACGAACACTTTGTACCTTAGATCTATACCTCTTATTCCAGACCATAGTTTCACTACTGTAAATTAACAGGTAACAACATACCTTCATGCAAAACCCTAGCGCACTCAAAACTTAGTCCCTTCACTTCCACCAAGGATTAAATTGCGCAAACCAAATTCCTACTACATTCTGCATTATCCGTTCCATTTTCATCCAACATATACATAAATACTTAAATTCAGATACTTGTTTCAGCTGCTCACCATCTAACATGACTTAACACCGCTGACTCTCCTCACTCACTACTCTTATATACATTTACTTTCAAACCCCTCCTTTTACACGCTCTAACAAACCCCTCTACCAATCCTCTCAAACTCTCTCCAGATTCAAAACACAAAAAAATCATCCGCAAACAACTCTCTTCCATTTTTCTATCAGTCTAACACCTTCCCCTGCCACCCCAGCTGTAATTCTTTCATAACACCATCCATATACAAATTAAATAACCAAGGATACAACACATCCATACCTCACTCCGCTATTAATATTAAGCCAATCACTTTCAACCCCATTATTCTTACACACGCTTCAATATCGTCTTGCATAACTTTGATTCCATTCAGAAGCCTACCACTAACACCATATATAACGAACACCTGCCACAGAGCTTCCCTATTAATCCTGTCATACGACTGCTGAAAATCCACAAAACCTAAATACAATTTATTCTTTGTTTCAATGTAAAAATTTGATCCACACATCTTCTACCACTTTTAAATGTAGCTTGAATTTCTCCAATCTGTCTTTCAGTCATTCGACGTACTCTTTCAACCAAAATACTAGCATATATCTTCCCTACAACACTTAATAAACTGATTCCCTTATAGTTCCTCTTATCCTTATATTATGGTACTCTTACTGCTCTCCTCCAATCTCTCGGAACTATACTCGCCATAAACGCTTTGTTACACAACTTCCAAATCCGTTCAATCACAATCTCGCCTCCATTCTTGATCATTTCACCAGTAATTCCATGTACTTCTGCAGATTTACCATTCTTCAACTTTCTCACCCTACCCATTACCTCATCTCCAAAATACCTGTTTCATCTTGCACCATCAAACCCATCCACATTCACTATCACCTCTTCATTACTACCAATGTTATACAGATTTTCGAAGTGTTCCCTCCACACTTCCCTCACACATCAGTTACTAAAGCACCATCCTTATTCATTGTTCTATACAGGTTCCTCTTACTCTCTTTACCTTTCGCGCTTCCTTCCAGAAAAACTTCCTATTCCCTTTTGAGTACCCATTCAAAATTCTTCCAAACTGTTCATTTACATTTTTTCTCCTACGTATGCAACTTTTAATCTTCCTTTTTTCCTCCTTATATAATTCTAAACATCTTTCTTTTGAGACCTCATCATTTGCTTTTAGCACATTCAACCATGCCTCTTTTTTTACTTTTAACCACTTGCGCCACCTCTTCATTCCACTATTCTCTGTTGAGATTCTTACTTCCTACTTTAGCACATCCACATACTTCTCTTGCAATACTACCAAAGGATTCCTTCATTTGTTACCAGATTTGTTCAGTTTCATATTGTTCACATTCAACTGATTTATTCGCAAGCACTCTTAAATACTTTTCTTCATTTCCTTGTTCACCTTAACTTCTCACTCTTTAATTCTACCCACTTCCTTCCTTACCTCTTTCCTTTTTCTTAATTTTTATAATTAAAAAAATACTTGACAATTTTAGTACCTATTGAACTACGAAGGTGATTTCCAATCTATTTAACGTTGCTGGGTATTCACAACGCCATAAATTAAGACTTAAAATCTTTGCCATCGTCCTCGACACGAATTCTTTTTATTAATCAAAATATACCACAGTAAGTTGAGGAACAGGTGTAAATATAAACTGCGAAAGACTCATACAATCCCAAATACATTACTGAAACTAAAGAAAACCGAAACTTATCGATAATATAATCTTGAACGATAGAAAATGAAAAGACAATTATGTATAAAAAATTTAGTCTTTCTTCTAAAAATTGAACAATAAAGATAAATAATTTCTAATGTAATAATAAGGCAACAAATCTGGCCCTCAATTAAATTGCAGGATGGCAAAAATTTTACAATAATAAATTAGTATCACATGAAACATGACTTATAAAAAAAAATAAAATGTTTGTTCATTTTTAATGACAAAAATAAGAAAAGATAATAAATATTAAAAATTAAAATAAATAAAAAAAATTCAGGTACATACAAAAAGTGAAACTACTGTCTCACCATTTTTTGCACTCATTTCAAAAAAAAAATAATAATTAAATAACTATAATTAATCAATATAATTAACAAGGAAGTAAATACTTAAAAAAAAATACTATAAAAGTTAATACACTTTCTTCAGGGTATTAATGATGACATAACGTGAGAAGATCATGTACAATACACAGGACATTAACCTCCACATAGGTATGTTTAAAGTTATTCAATTTTAAATAATTTTCTTAAATATTTATTTACTGATCCGCACAATTCAAGAAAATATAGAAATAATAATAATCAGCTACATCTTAGCACAAAGAGCGTTTGTTCTCATTATTGAATTCTGAGAAAAAATTAATACAAGAGAAAATAAAAAATAATTAACTCAAATTAATTTAATTACTCCTTTTTCTACCACAAACATTTTATTAGAAGATAGATCTCTATATATAACCATAATGTTCAATATATTATAAAGGAATATTAAATATATTATATATAATCATATATATAAGTTAATATATAATTAATATATTATAATTGAATAGCTTTATAGCTTATATACGATTTAAATATATTATTATATATATTAAGTTTATGTATATCACATATATATATTAATATATCATATGATATATTACATGTTTAATTCATATATCATATTACATATATATAATATATCATAGAAATGTAAGACATAAAGTAAAAAGATGCAGCGCAGGATCCAATCTTAGAGTTGATATCAATTCATTAATATATAACCCTTAAAAACACTCTAAGAATGAATTAAATAAGTACATTTTCTAATAATATAGTTAATATAATATAGTATATATAATGAATTGTAGTATAATTAGTAACACCGCCATTGATCCTAGACCTAAAACTGTCTACCCTAGTCAGCACAGACTCCAACAGTAATTAAAGAATTAAGAATGATGATAAAATAAGCATTAACATTGGCCTCACTCTTAATAAGTAAATTAGTCTCACAAGTACAAATCCTTTAATAATATAAATAAATATTATAAGAATTAAATAGTTCATGTAAAGTCTCAAGCAATTGTGTAGGTGCTTCTACAAAAAGATCACTTTGATAAGCAGAGAGTATCAAATCCTGCATAAATAATATTGAAATTATCCAGATATGAGTGACATTTAACAGTATTTCGTTGCATTGATGGAACTCTTCTATGAGGATCCGTCATTAAACGACATACAATACATATAAATAAATTATTTTCAGTGGATGAACAAATCAGTAGGAAATCAACCATAAGTACTTCATGTAAGCTCGCTTGTGCCCGCTCATCTTTTGAGGAACTCGTTCCAGTGCTAATTACATACTGGGAATTTCACCCAATTTAGTGGGGTATTAATTGTAAATTTAGAAGCAACTAATTGCTATTGTTCTTATTCTTTCAACCAATCGAAGTTCTGTTCATCTTGGTCCGTAGCATCTATCAAATGAATAATAATATCTTTTCTGTCATTTTGTCTTCTTTTCTATAGATTAATGGTAGGCATACTATATTAGATACTAGAGTCTCTCTATAGATCTGGTACCATAAATTCCATTTAATTAATGAGTGAAATTAAATAAATATAAGATAGCTCTTTATAGTGTGCGCTTCTACATATGTCTGAGAGTGTCTACTAACTAATTTAAGTAATAGGAATAAATATGTTACTATTAATTAGTAAAACGACAAACAAGCTAATGGATCTTATTTTAGATCTTTGTTTCTCACCAGTCAATCAGAGAGTGAATTATATATGATATACTATATTGTAAGCCGTATTTTTGTGAGAGAAACATGTATAACAGTTGAATGCGAACGTCAAATACCAAGATAGTCTGTTCTCATATGATAAGAGGTTTGAAAATGGTACGCTGATGCCGTCTTGATCGATTTCCTAATTGAAAAGAATGTATAAGATTTGAGACTTGAGATTTGAGATCTGATAAAAGTAGCAAATTGGGCGGTGATTTGTCGACAATAGGGTTCTCTATAACGCGTTTGAATTAGATAATTTATCACTAACTTTCAACAGTAATTAGATGTAAAATATATAGTAAATTTAGGAATATCTAGAAGAAGCCCACAGCTTGTGAGGCACAGGAGTTATTATATGATGCATAGTCCCGCAGTTTCGAAGAATTTAAATATGAGGTTAATAAGAGCATTTCTGTAAAGTAAATTAAGTAATAATTACTTACGAAATTTATATTTTAATGCCATTAACTTTATTAATAATTTTTTTAATAAACAGCGATGAGTTGACTGGAGGACAGTAACTAGAGACTGGTTTCAACTCAGACTCGGCAGCCCCTGCATTGGTGACTTTTAATTAATTATTATTATGGGGCATTGACTGTGGGAGCAAGCATGTACAACATCGGGTGTGACAAATGTTAGCCAGGCAACATATGGAGAGTGGAGCATTTGAAATATCTAAATTCCATTATAACGGTGTTTAGTTGGTAGTGAATATGTGTTGTTACTTTAGTATTAAGGGTTGTAGTTACTGGGACAGTGAGTAGAGCGTGATGGTAGTTTTTTTGCTTGTTAATATAATATACCATATGACGGCTTTCTTAATATATAAATCTATAAATTCTGAGAATTCTGTTCATGACAGACTATTATTTAAAAAGAAAAAATTGATATTCTTAAATTTTAATGGTGCAGACAAGGTCTTGGTATATTTAAAATAAAGATAAATTTTATAGTTGGTTGTGGAAATATGGGAATGGGCATTGAAGGAGTTATAACATAATATAATAAATATTTTAGTGATAGACTACGCTGTGTATAAAAGATCCTCACTCAAAAAAGATCGATTAGCGACTATTATTAAAATAGGATAAATTGTATTTATTATAGTAAATTTATTAAATTAAAGATGAGTATTGAATATGGAAGTCATCGACATCTATACTACAGAAGGAGGATACTTTCGTTACGATAAGTGTTATGACTGTATCGTTTAATGATTGTTAAGTATATGATCGTTTGTAACACAATTATTAAGATTATAACTATTACTATTACAATTATATTATATGGGTATTTGATCTAGAGGAACTATAGTCGTAAGAGATAAGTAGTATTATACCTATTACGGATGGATTTAAAGAAAGTATTAAGCCAAGCCAAATTATTTTAAGTATTATGGGGGTATTGAAAATATATAGCATATACTAGGGATATATATCCTTAAGAAGTGTAGTACCCATGTTATATAATATACTATTATATCATTATATATATCTTAAATTATTTATATATCTCATTATTATTATTGGTTACAAAACACTTAATGCCACAGCATAAGCGGGTAGAAGTGTTAAAAATCGTGTTGCTGTCTAGATAGTCTGTCGTTAATTCATCATTTTAAACCTTCATTCTCTGCCCCCAGCACGAGACACAGCTCCTAACTCAACAACATATAGGTGCCATATTCCATATATTTCTCGCCAACACCTATTTCCTCCACCCTCATCCCTTCTCTCTTACAGCATTTCCTTTATTCCAGCCATCCACCTTCTTCTTGTTCTCCCCCTTCCTCTCCTTCCTATGTCTTACCTCCGCCTGCTTCCTGCAACTCTCCGCTAACCTATCGCTCTCTGAATTATTCCCTATCATCTCTCCAGATGCTCTCTAATATCTTCTTAAACATTCGCTTCGTGCGCGTCTTCTCACTACGCAAAACTGGAATCTGCTCCCATGAGATTCCATTCCTTGTAACCGAAGCACTAGGTCATCTCTGCTATATAACTCTATTTGCCACCTAATGCTCCTCTCTCTTCTTAAATAACTAAGTAACTTTCCGTACTTATACGCGAGCCTCATAGCAATTCGAAAAATATCAAAACACACTTATCCAAAATTCTTAGCCTGGACCCTTCATGCTATATACCAAATCGTGCTAGAGCCCCATGTATTCACACCCATGGATATAACAGTAAAGCGATGCGAGAGACTACATATTTTTCTTATCAAACATACTTTATCGCTTTATGAGGTTTACAGTTTAGTTGACATAGATAAATTCACGAACCTTTCCATAAATTCCCTCAGACCACTCAATGCTCTCATTCCTTCTTTCTAGCTGGTGTTTGATAAACTATCTCTATCCTTCATTCCCTCCTCGTTCCTTTACTCCCTCTCCAATCCGAGTTGCCTAATTGGATCTGAACAACTTTTACTTCTTCTAATTAGCACAATTAGTCAAACTGGGTCCAGTACCTCCTACTTCCATGTAAAAAGAACTAATATCCTTCTAACACTCTCATCGCCCTCATAAAGCTAGTTTGAACTCTCATTTCTCCATAAGACACTATATCTACTTATACGAACGTTACCGTGACTTTATCGTCTTGTATAGGACCGCACCTGCCCCAATCTCTCACATCACAACTCTCAACATACCTTACACCAAATATAACTACATGCACTTCTGAATATACTTACGTAACACTAAAGGGCAAGATATCAAATCCGCAAACAGTATCATGTTACTTCCCAGATCTATCACCTACGAGATCCATTCACATTTTCCACAACCTTCACTTCAATTCCTTTCTAGCCACAATAGAACTGTAACAACACTCTCCATATACTATAAAATTGAAATATCCACGGGTGTGATCAGTATAACACTACGATCCCTTGTCTCTCAACCCTGCTCGTTCTACTCGTTCACAATCATCATTGCACTCCTTCCCACTCTCTAATATAGTATGACTACTCGTACTACACATTCTGCTAATTTTACCTAAATATTAAAAGGCCCTAATACTCTTTATACTAAAAATTGATTTTACATCTCCCTAATCATATTCCTCATCCCAAGGCAGCCTTGCCCATACATTCCTGGAATAACCCTGATCAATCTCTATTCAATATTCTTCTCCAGATCTAAAAAACAAACCAAAAGAACCACTTCCTCTCTTCTCAGTCACTATTAGAAACAAGGCTCTTTCTCTCACAAGACAATGCTCATTGTAAATACTTGAACACGCAACTAATGGTGTCCTTCG
>JABUQX010125678.1:5000-20000 GCA_015478945.1 Trachelipus rathkii
GTATTATTCTAAAAAAATTTTTTAAATAAATACATTTAAGAATAAAAAAGGTAATTATTTAATAATACCGTACTTTTTTTAAGAATCGTACGTGCAACTACTGGCGAAGCGAGAAGACTCTCGTGGTAATATTTTTCGTCAAATAAAGAGAAAAAAAATTTTTTTACTGTCCTCATAGTTAGGTTATGATAAGTTATTATACTCTTATAATATCACAGAATACAATAATAAAAAAATTAATAAGGAACGAATTTTACCCGAAACATTATATTTCTTTACCCTACCTAAATTAATTTCACGTTTTTAGCGCCACTAAAATGCGTTTTCTTACCATGCAAGAAGATGAACGTTTTTGCTTACTTTATTATTAAATTTTTAATATTTTTCAAATTTTCGTATTCTTTCTCATCGTGCATCTAGATTAATTCTGCTAGTAATCGAATATACAAAATTATTATGAAAATATAGATAAAAAAATTTGCAACTGAAACCAATAAACTCATAAGGTCCTATATATATATATATTATATATATATATATATATATATATATATTATATATATATATTATATATATATATATATATATATATAGATATATTATACTATATATAATATATATATATATATAATATATATATATATATATAATTTGCAAAATATTACCTTTCTTATGTACAATCTCTCGAAAACTAAGATAGGTACAAGAAACTGATAACATATATGGAATCACGTATGAAATTTGTAGGAAAAAATGAAAAAAAATAATTTTTTATTTTTTTTTTTATATCTCAAAAATCTACGATAGGTAGAAGAAAACTAAAAACATATATGGAATAAGCGTATAAATATTTTTTAGGGGGCTCGAGCCGACGGTGGGAACACAGGGGGGGACGTTTTTCATACCCCGTAGGGGAGGGCGGAGGAACCCCCGCGACACCCAAATACAAGAGCGGGGTTCCGGAGACCTACCCCGGAGGGGGGAAATAGTCCTACACCGTCGTCCCCCAGGAGGCCGAGAGACCCTGACTCTTTGCATCTTTGCGGTTTACTCTGGGTATTCTTTTAGTTATAAAAAAAAATATTTTTTCATACATATTTCATACGCTGATTCAAATTATGTTTTATTAGTTTTTCTTGAACCTATCGTAGTTTTGGAGATATAAAAAAAAATTAAAAAAAGTAAAATTTTTTTTCATTTTCCAATACAAATTTCATACGCTGATTCATATATTGGTTATCCAGTTTTCTTTCCTATCCTCTAGTTTTCGAGGATATCTGATGCGTAAATTCTGTTAGTTCACCCAGTGGTTTCTTTCAGCGCATCTACCTCCGGGGGGGGCTTTTGCCCCCCCGGAGATCAGTCAAAAGTGCCCCCCTGGAGAAAATCGAGCATGAAATAATTTTTGCCGTAAATTACAAAATAAAGCAAATAAACATAAAAAGCAGTTTAAATTATATTATCTAGCGATAATAATAAATTAGCCAGAATGCATGGAAACATGCTAGATATGGCCATAAAATAGCAAAGTTTGTTAATTCTGACTTCTCTGCAGAAAATGGGTATTGCTTAATGAAATTTCTTTCGAAAAGGTCCTAACTTAGTCAAGGAGTGGCTTTAGTTAATATATATTTATCGGTGTTTATTTTCTCATGATCTATATATACTATATATATATATATATATTATATATATATATATATATACTATATATATATTATATCAAGATCTATATATATATAATTATTATATATATTATATATATATATATAGCAAGCAAAAATAAAAGCTGTTAAGTTTTAAAATTAATACATAGAATCATGCTTTTGGCAGCGTAACTCATATAAGTGTAATATTTACCCCAAAGGCAAAAGGCTGGCAAGGGTAGTTTTTCCCACTTAAGTTTTTTTTCCCTCCGAAAAAACCTTGGGGAAAAACCCGGGTAAAAAGGTAACGGAAAAAAACAACAAAAAAAAAAAAAAAAAAAACGAACAAAATAAGATGTAAAAACAAAATTAATTCAAATGTGTTTAATTTTTAAATTATCATATCTTTAGAACTGTTAGAAGAAAAACGATACTTAATTTTTTATAATATATAATTATATATATATATAATAATATAATATATATATATATATATATATATATATATATATATATTATATATATATATATATAATAATATATATATATATATTATATAAAATATAATATATTTTATCATATATATATATAGCAGCAAGGAGACCTAGTAAAAAACTGAAAGAGGAAACGCCGCAAACGTATCAATTTTCACAAATTAAACCTACTGATTTAAAGAATGTTGAAAATAAAGGTGCAGGTCAACCAGCTCATATTACGCCAAATTGTCTGACAAACAACGCTTACTACAATAAACAATGTGGAACCAGAAATATTTTGGCTGGCAAAACAGGAAGAAAAAGTTTTAGGCGCATTTTGCTTAAACTGGTGCCAAAATTTCATGAAAAATTATGCAAATGTTCTACAAAAGACAGGTGGGGTATTTCTTAACCGTTCCATTCACAACTTTCAAAAAGGCTTTAGGAAAAATGGGAAATTAAAGAAGCATGAACACTCTTCAGCTCACACTATAAGTGTGTAGAAATGAAAAACCTCAGGAGACAGGCTATGAAGAAACCGATTCACGCTCACAATTGTTCAACAAGTGGAAAGTGAAAGAGACTTAAATAGGAAAGGTTTAAAAATACTTTTGCGAAGGGTTGTATTTTTGGTAAAGGAAGAAGCAGCTTACACTACTAAATATCAGAGTTTGTATTGAAAAGTATTTTGAACAAATTTGGAATGATGATTTTAAAACATGGTGTAAAGATCAGAGTAATAGGTCGAATTAAAGCAGCAAGGAAACTGCCGCTAAACTTCTGTTATCATGGGTGAAGGTTTTGAAGGATAAATTGCAAAAAAAACATTGAAGAACATGTTTAGAGTAGTAGAGGATAAAAATCCCGTAGAAATGTTCTTGTCAATTGTTAAAATACCCAATGGAAAAGCAGAAAGTATTGCAAATACTATTTCATAAGGAGCTGACTGTCGTCTTGATTTAAATTATGAGCAACATTACTACTTTTAATTTTGATGGTGCTTCTAATATAGCTGGAAAAGTTTGGAGGTTTAAGAAAAAGGCTTTCACAATAGGCAAATCGGGGTAGTTTCTTCTAATATAACACTGTATTTATCCCTATATCAAAGGAATTAGCAGTACGTTCTGCCAGGAATAAAGGATCAGAAGGTCCAAAGTTTTTTTTTAAAATATTTTAAAAAGATCATTACAAACAAAAAAAAGAAAATATTTTGCATGATATTCAAACATTAATCATGACCCAATCCTCAAGGAATTCCAGAATGCCATTGAAGTGAGATGGTATCTCATAATTAGATAGTGAATGCTGTTCTTCAGGATCTTTAAATCAATTTGATGGCTTGTTGGAAGCATAATGCCATTAAAGAGAGACAGACCTTGATCAACTTGCAGGGGGGCATCTTGCTGAAAATCAGAAATGAAAAGTTTCTTTGTTACCTGTTATGTAATGAATGAAATCCTTAGTGCAACCTCTCTTATCTTAGCAATGCTTTGCAAAAGGACTTTAGTATGACCAAAGTCATCCCACTAATTACTGGAACAAAATTGCACCTGCAAAATATTGCAAATCAGTGTAGAGACGTCAATAGTGACTTACAAAGAAAACGTTCGGTGTGAAATAATGGAGGAGTTGCATTTGAAGTGCACGTGACTGCTGATGAAGATAAGAAAAATGCATTTAAAGGGATGAAAATAATACTTGCGATAGTGTAATCGAAGAAATTGAAGAAAGGTTCTAATGACAAATCTGAACTTGATATACTATGAATTATTTGCTAGTCGCTTTGAGACGTTTCAGTCTTTAACAAATTTACCGGATATTGAAGTTAGAAAAATTTTTGTGACAGATTTTCCTGATGTTTTTAATGCGGAAGGTGTACTAGCTGACCTGAAATCCTTCATTTTTTATATCAATCCATGCTCGAAAGCGAAATATTTTAAAAGCGATGAAAGCCCATCTGTCGAAATATGGAATCAGGGAACGTGGGAATATTGCGAGTTACTAAAAGCTCTCGTGACCAATCTCTTGTCATTCTCTTAACGATAGCCGTCGTTAAGTAGATCGTTTCCGCTACTACTGAACCGATATACTAAGTAAAGACCAAGAATAGAATGCTGCCAGAAACCTTAAAGCATTGTATGATGATAAGCATCGAGGGGTCTGAGAATTCCAAACTGAGGATTTTCTAAAGAAAAAATCACGTACGACTGTTGCGACGAAGAAAACTCGTCGTTACGATTCTTTAAACTTCACTTCTTTAATATATAGCCTAACTTACTCAGTACTAACGTCGGGATTACGGCCTACGAAAGTGCTTATATATATATATAATATAATATATATATATATATTATAATATATATATATATATTATATATATATATATTATATATTAATATATATATATTATAATATAATATATATATACCGTATTATATATATAATATATATATATATATATATATAGTATATATATATTATATATATATATTATATATATATTATTCTATATAGTAATATATATATATATTATATTTATATATATATTATATATATATATATATATATATAATATATATATATATATATATATATATATAATTTTATTTTTAAAAGATCTATTTCTTATGAAAAGTCATATTTTATTCATATATATATTTTAATTATAATATTCTCTCATAATAATGTTTTCGTACCCTTATGTTAATTTATTTATCTAACTTCCCAATAAATTTCACAGATTGATTGCTATATTTTGCAAGTAAGATTGGTTTTATTTCGGAATTACTAATTTTCATAAAGACAGTATCGTAATAAGACTAAGGATTAGCGTGACAAGTGAAAAGAATATCATTATGCCTTTTAATTTTTATGTAAATTAAGTTATACTTATTGCCCCTCCGAATCTCTGTAAAGCCCCCCCCGGAGAAAATTGTCTGAAAGAGAAAACACTGGTTTTCAACATACTATATATATATATATATATATATATATAATATATATATATATATAATATATATTTATATATATAATATATATATTATATATATATATATTATTATATATAATATATATGATAATATATATATATTATATATAATATATATATAATATATTAATGGACCCAATCACTCTGTTCGATGAACATTGAAATTATATAGAATCTAGTAGTCAGTAGTTAGTTAGTAGTAGTTAGTAGTAGTAGTAGTAGTAAGTTGAAAGCTTAGTACCTAAATGGATGGGACAGGGAAAAATGATGGACCAGGTCAAATGTAGAATTATTTGTTAAAAAAAAAAAAAAAAAAAAAAAATAAAAAATCTGCGTTATTTAAAGCCGTTTTCGTGTTTTCATTTGTTGCTAAAAAAGATGCTCAAGTGTGCTTCGATTGTCAAACAGCTTTCAAAACCTAAAAATGCTCATCAAACGTAAGGAATTTCCTTACATTCTGTAAGGTTGCCTATTTTTAATACATTAATTCTTTTGTATTCTATATTAAACAGAATTAGGGAAATTCTTTACGTTTGGTGAGGCATTTGTTTCACGATTTTTCGCGAAGTTTGACAAAACGTAACGCAAACCTAAGCATTTCTTTTTAACCAAATACAAAACACGGAAAAACGCTTTAGGTTTCTCTAACGTAATTCCAATCAAAACCTTAACCTTAACTTAGACTTAAACTTACCTAAACCTTAACCTCACAACTAACTTAACTCTTTACCATAATTTGAACTTTAACCTAATCCTACGTTAACCCTAACCTATACGCTAACTTAACTAACTAACCTAACCTACCTAACCTTAACTTAACTTAACCTAACCTAGCCTAACTAACCTAACCTATACAACTAACCTAACTTACTTAAACTAAACTTCTAACTTAACTTACCTGAACCTAACTAACCTAACTAAAACCTACCTAACTCAGACCTAACCTAACCTAATCGCTAAACTTATACTTAACTAACTTAACTTAACTTAATTTAACTTAACCTAACTAACTTTACTCTACCTAACCTAACCTAACTAACGCCTGCGGCGGGCTGTACGTGGAATTTTTTTTTTATGTCGTGTCGACCATTTTTCCTGTCAACTCATTTGGGTAGCCCCCAGCATTTGGTAGAGACTGTAATCAATGTCTCGTGAGTAGGTTAATAGTAATGTCCCCATTAAGGTAGCAGTTACACAAGCAGTAGCGTGTAGCAGCAGTAGCGAAAAGCAGTACAGTCAGCAGTAGCAAAAGCAGAACGCAGCACAAAGTAGCAGTAGCGGTAGCAAAGCAGTAAACAGAAGCAGCAGATGCAGTAGCAAATAAGCCAGTAGCAGTGCAGTATGCAGTACCAAAAGCAGAAGTAGCAGTAGATTGGTAGGAGAAGCAATAGCGTAAGCAGAAGCAGCAGCAGAAGCAGTAGCAGTAAAGCAGAAGACAATATAATGAGCGAGGCTAAGATCAGACTTCAAGCCATTGAATCAACGACAATTTGGAAAATATTCAAGTTATATCGATAGTGTTTACAGGAGTATTGTGCTTATAAATGGGCACAGACCTCAACCTTTCAGAAGGAAATTGGTAATATATATATATATATATATATATATTATATATATATAATATATATATATATTATATATATATATATATATATAATATTATATATATATATATATTATTATATATATATATATATATATATTTATATTATATATATATATATATATACCGTAATATGATAGTATATATATATATAATACTATATAATATATATAGTTATATATAATAATATATATAAATATATATATATATTATATATATATAATATATTATATATATAATACTATATATATTATAATATATATATATATATATATATTAAAAATTATAACAAAATTAAATGACATGTTTTAAATAGTGTTGCAGTCTGATTATTAATATTATTCATTATTAATTATTATTTATTATCACTCTACCTCTACTCTCACTCATCTCCCCATCTATTATTATTATTTTTTAAGGAAATTATAATTTTGTTTTAAAATAAGCTCAGATCATTATTATTTATTTATTATTTAATTATTTATATATATATATATATATATATATATATATATAATATATATAAATATATATTATATATATATTATTATATATATATTATATATATATATATATATATTATATATATATCTAATATATATAGTATATATAATATATATACAAATTTAAAAATTGTGCAGTTGGCAACATTTGTCTGTAATGAAATTTTCTTTAAGTCGCCTAACTTTTTGGTTTATAATTCCACTTTTTAAATTCTAAAAACCCTTTTTCAAAATTGATAATAGGCCTACTCTATATTTTTGGAATTCCTTTGGTTCTCCTTAAAAAATTTTTAGCTAAGAGAACATGATTTGTAGTTTTTTGAGAGGGATTTTATAAGCTTATATTTATAAGTTTAAACTGTACTAGCTTTGTTCTTAAGTCAATCTGAATTTTTGAATTATATCCTCATAAATTAAGTTGGAAAAGGCTAAAACTTTAAAAATGACGGCCAGTAAGTGAGTAGTAAGTAGTAGCTAGTAGTAATAATAATAATAATAATTATAATAATAATAATAATAATAAATAATAATTATAATACATAATAAATAAATAATGAATAATAAATAATAATAATAATATAATAAAATAATAATAATAATAACAATATTTATTATTATTAATTCATTATATTATTATTATTATTATTATTTTCTTATTATTTCTTATTATTATTAATACACTGGGCAAATGCCCAGTGGGCAGCGCATTTATATAATCGGGCATTTGTCATGCATTTTGGCCCATTTCATAAATGCCTGCCCAAAAACTGGGCATTTATAAAATTATCAGCAAAGGATTGATTAATTATCTGACACCATTTAAAAAAAAAACTTCAAAAAATATTAAATTATTTTTTGCAATATATATAATAAAATATATATACCAGGTATATATATATATATATTATATTATATATATATATATAATATAGAATTATTATATATATATAATATATTATAATATATATAATACTATATATATATATATTATATATATATAATATATATATTAGTAATATATATATATTATAGTATATATATATAATATAAAAGATTGGTCCCTCTAGAACACTGCTTATAGAAACGCCTGGCTTTGCGGTTGGTAAAAAGATATAAAAAAAAATTAAAATACAAAATAAGAGCATTAAAGATTCTGTAATACAAAACAAATATGGGTTAAAAAGATATAAAAATAAAAAATTAAAATTTTGAGGAACAATAAAATTAGATAATATAATTCAACATCTCACTCAGTGATCTTGAAAAGAAAAACGAATAACTTTAGTATCCAAAGTATACATACGAGTTCGCGAATTAGCTTTTTATGTACGTTGCAATACTCGCATTGATGACGCGTTTATTATATGATCTTCTTCGCTGAAATATCAATCAAATTTTATACATGTAGATACAGTTATTTTGATAATATATGTTTTTATAAATAGCTGAATAAATCAAACATACCACAAACCATTTGCTAAACAAAAAAACATAGATTGGACATATCACGATGGATAGAGGAAATAAAAATTTTAATTTGAAAATAAGAGCTGGCTCTCTCTATAGAACAACTTTTTCAATGTAAATACAGGAGAAATGAATCGACAATTCGAACAATTTAAAACAAAGAAAAAGAATTAAGAACGCAGTCATACTAGGAAGATCTTTAAGTGGAAAAAAAATGACAAGCCGTCTGCGAGATGATACGTTGGTTAAAACTGAACAGGCATTAAATATCTGGCTTGAAGACATGAATCGAAAACGAGTGCCTTGCGACGGAATAACGTTAAGAACAAAGGCCTCTACTCCATATGATAAGTTTAAAAATCGAAATGACTAAAAGTATAAATTTAGCGCCAAGGGTTGGCTTGATAATTTTTAAAAGAGTTTTGCTTTAAAAAATATTTTTGTATGACAGGAGAATCGACGTCCGCAGATAATGAAGCAGCAAAGAACTTTTCCAGATGAATTTTTGAAAATAAATGAAGATAAAGGGGTACTGTCTTGAAAAAGTTTTCAATGCTTCGATCGAAACTGTGCCTTCTCTGGGATACCAAATGCCAGAGAATCGCACATTACTGTTCTAAAAATGACACAAGCGAAGACAACCAAGGCTTCAACCGCAGCAAAGGATCGCGTGACAATATTATTTTGCTGCAATGCAGCTGGTCATTAATAAAGCCTGCTTTCCTCATAAGTCACGCAAAACCTACTTTTGTATGATAGATAGAAACAAAAATCTATGCAGTTCTTTCTTCTGGCAAGTTCCAATAAAAGGCTTGGGTCTCAGTGTATTTATTCTAAAGTCTTGATACTTTTCTGAAACAAAACACTTATGAACAGAGTTATTCCTTGAAAATAAATGGAATATGCCATTTATGGGTTCGTTAATACTTGATAATGATGGCGGTCATCAAAGAAGGGCTTAAAACTCGCCATGAGAGATGTCCGAAGTTGTATTCTGTTCCAGCAAACTGTCAACTCTTCAAGCTTTAGATCAAGGAGTGAATCAATGTTTCAAAGGCTAATTACATAAAGATATACATTCACACGGATTTGTATTTTATGTTGATGAAGGATTCCGAATGGCAAACGGATCATGAAACTGGAGGAAATTCTTTAAATATTGCAGACTGAGTAAATTAATTTTAAGGAAGATTGATGCAAATTAAACCACATCGGTTGAAACGCTGCTGGAAAAAATTTATAGAGTGAATGGCGCTTATCAGATATTCAATCTGCAGAAAGATGAATGTTGGAAACAAAATTGTTGCAATTGCTCATACGATTGGTGGTGATGTGAGTTTAGACAACCTCATCCAAGAAAGAAATTGAAAGGGAATAATGGAGACTTAACGAAATGGATGTTTTAGCTGAACTTGTAATTTCAGTTTCTGATACTTTGAAGCTGACGATGAAAAGAATGTTGTAGTATAATGATTTGGGAATTAATACCATAGGGTGAACTGTGTTGTTCGATAATGACAAACAGTTAAATAGTTCATTATCGTCAAAGATCCTTCAATGGAATACAGTCTCAAAATTAAAAGAGAAATTGAAAAATTGATCTTAAACCATATAAGAAATATTCTGTGAGTCTAAAAAGGCAAAAGCGTCCAATGTGGCCGATACGATGTATTTCTCAAAAAGTAGCTCTATGCATTTGTCAAATTGCTGAAACGTTTCACTCGTACGTTGCTAACCTTAGATCAACTTCATTTTTAAACCAAAGGAAACGTTTTTTTTTGCGCAATTGGAATATTATCAAATTTATAAAGGGATTAGTGATTTTGCATATCAGAGCGGATTTCAAAATTGCTTTTGGTTCTTAGTACAGTTTGAGAATGTGTAGAGTACTGTATTGTAATGTAATAAATATCCTACTAATTAACTAATCAATAATAAGTGTAATATACTATACTGTAAATAAAAGTATATTTAAAAATTCTTAACAATAATTTAGTTTCCAATTAATGGATTGCGTGATTATTTTATTCACCTTATTACAAAGGTAAAAATTTTAGAAATTAGTGATTTTTCAGGGAGTTCTAAGTTAATAATGCGATGCGCTATAAATCTTTGGGTCACTAACCTAACCCAGCGTTCTTCTACGAGGGATCAACTATAATTAATACAGTATAGTATATATTTATATTATTATTTAATATATATATATCATATATGATATATATATAATCTATATTTATATATATATATAATATATATTATATATATATATATTTATATATATAATAAAAGTAATAAAATGCCCTCTAAAATGCCCAAATTGGAAAAATGCCGATAAATGCCCAGGGCATTTTGTCTAATCTTAAGAGGCTATGTATTTTACTCATCACTAATTTTAAGCATTATCAGAGATGCATTATTAGTATTATTATTATTAATTATTATTATAATTTTATTAAATTATTTAATTATTATTATTAATTATTATTATTTTACTGATTACGTTGAATTGGGTCTGTTGTTTTTGAAATTACTGAAACAATATATATATAATATATATATATATATATATATATATAATATATATATATATATATATAATAAGTATATTATATATATATATATAATATTATATAATATATAATATGATATAATTATAGTATATATATATATATATTATATATATATATAGATATATATATATATATAATATAACTATAATATATATATTATAGTAATATATATACTACTAGTTATACTATATATATATTATTCTATATATATATATATATTATTAATATATAATATATTTAATGTCTATAAAATTTTGAGGGGTGGGGAATATTTTCGAAATGATCCCTCGCAACCTTACTCACCACTTTACAGGCTTACGCCAGCTCTAATAAATTGCAACGTGTTAATATAAACGATATAGTAAGGGTATTTTTAAGCCAACAACCAAAAACCAAAGGGTTAGGATTTTTTTGATTTTATATATATATATATATATATATATTATATATATTTATTATATATATATTTATATAATATATATATATATTATATATATTATATATATATAAATTATATATATATATATATATATATATAGTATATTATATAATTATATATATATATATAATATATATTAAATATTCAAAATAAAATTTTTAAATTTATAAATTTTTTTAACTTACTCTATAATATAAATTTTAATTTAAAAATTATATTTTTTAAATATATATTATATATATATATATTAATATATAATATTATATTATATATATAATATATATATAATATATATTATATTATATAATATATAATATATATAATATCAAAATCAATTTTTGAATTTTTTTTTTATATATAAATCAATTTCTGTTTTTTTTTTAATCATTTTTTTTATATGAATAATTTTTGATTTCTTTTGTATTCTTAGATATTTACTAAATCAATTTTTTATTTTTTTCATTCTTTCATAAACATATTAAGTTTTTCACCTTTTTGTTTTTGATTTTTTTTTTGGGATTTTTTTTTAATTTTTTTTTTAGGTACAACTTTTATTTTTTATTAATTTTGTTTTCAATACTAAGAAAACTGACCCTAATTATTGCCTAATTAATGATAAGCTGAATATATCTGCTTATTAGGTGTTAGTTTTAAATTAAGTTATTTAAAATTATATATAGCTATACTTGTATAAATTCTCTGATTTAGTGGTTTCTAATATTTTATTTATTTTTTTATTAAAAGTAATTTCAATACTAATGAGTAAATTTAAGATAATTATATATGAATGAAATTATTACTTATCATTAATTAATGTGAATAATTAGGAATTAATTAATTTAATATAAATATAAAAAAAATAAAAAATAAATTGCAAGTTCTTGGTAAAAAAAAGTCAAACGTCACAAAAAGAAACAGTTGATTTAAAATCAATTTGAATTTTTTTCCGTGCCAGCCCCTGCTATAAAAGATTCAAAAAGTGAACCTTAACTGTATATATAAGGATTTAAAAGCCATTTTTTTCAATTTTTCAATAATAATAAGATATAAATAATAATAATAATATTAATAATTAATCAATAATAATAATAATAATATAATAAAATTAATCAATAATAATAATATATAAATAGAGCAATTGTGTATCAAAATATTAACAAATTGTTGAAATAATATAATAATAATAATAATAATAATAATAATAATAAAATAATAAAAATTAATAATATAATAATAATAATAATAAATAATATAATAATAATAAATAATAATAATAATATAATAATAATCAAATAATAATAATAATAATCAATTAATAATAATAAAGGGAGGCCTGAAGATAATTTTAATGTTAATATTTAAGAAATTAATAATTTTTTTGATTTATAATATATAATTAATATATAATAGAATAATAATAATAATAATCATCAATAATATAATAATCATAATCAATATATAAGGAATCTAACAGAACTATTAAAACTAAAGATTAATAATTTGTTTTGAATCTAATTTTATTCAAGTTTTTTAGCAATATATAATTAATATTAATTAAAATAATTCATTTATTATATATTTTGAAATTAACTAAATAAATTAAATCTAAAAACTATGTATTAAATCATATAATAATAAAATAAATCAAAATTGAAAACTGATAGTTTTTAATTTAATGTAGATTAAAAAAGATGACTTTAGATGAACTTTCAAAATATGTAAATTTTAGAAATAACAAAAATGTAAAAATTATGTGAATAGTTTTCCTAACGTTCCAGTTTTTATTTATTTTATTATTTATTTATTTATTTATTTTTTTACTCTGCTTTAGGCATTCTAACGGCTGTGTTGCATCCATTTACTTGCTATGCTTTTCACTCGTAGGTAAATATTTATTTTTATATAGTTTATGATAAATACTTGCTAATAATACTGTTTCCAGTAAATGATTTAGGTTTAATGATAAATACAAGCTATCGTTATTTTTACCAGTCAACGTTACCGTTTCCAGTAAAAAATATTTAAGTTTAATGATAAATAATAAACAAGCTAACGTTATTTTTCCAGTAAGTTGCTGTTTCCAGTAAAAATGATTTAGGTTTATAATAAATATAAGCTAACGCTATTTTTCCAGTAAAAAATGATTTAGGTTTAATGATAAATACAAGCTTGCGTTATTTTTTCTAGTCAACGTTACCGTTTCCAGTAAAATAAAATTTAGCATTAATGATAAATATACAGGCTAACGTTATTGTTTCCAGTAAAAAATGATTTAGGTTTAATGATAAATATACAAGCAAACGTTATTTTTACCAGTCAACGTTACCGTTTCCAGTAAAAAGTGATTTAGGTTTAATGATAAATATTCATGCTAATGTTATTTTTACCAGTCAACGTTACCGTTTCCAGTAAAAAATTATTTAGGTTTAATGATAAATAAACAAGCTAACGTTATTTTTTCCAGTCAAAGTTGTTGTTTATGGTAAAAAATGATTTAGGTTTAAGGATAAATATATTATAATAAATACAAGCTAGCTAACGATATTTTTTCCAATCAACGTTATTGTTTTCCAGTAAAAAATTGTTTAGGTTTAATGATAAATACAAGCCAACGTTATTTTTACAGTCAACGTTACTGTTTCCAGTAAAAAAAGTATTTAGGTTTAATGAAAAATATACAAGCAAACGTTATTTTTTTTCCAGTCAACGTTATTGTTTGAATTAAAAAAGTATTTAGGTTTAATGATAAATATGCAAGCTAACGTTATTATTTTCCAATCAACGTTATTGTTTCCAGTACAAAACGATTTAGGTTTACAATAAATACAAGCTAACGTTATTTTTTTCAGTCAGCGTTATTGTTTCCAGTAAAAAATGATTTGGGTTTATAATAAATACAAGCTAACGTTATTTTTTCCAGTCAACGTTATTGTTTCCAGTAAAAAATGATTTCGGTTTACAATACGTCATTGCTTCTAGTAAAAAATGATTTAGATTTATAATAAATACAAGCTAACGTTATTTTTTTCCATTTAACGTTGCCGTTTCCAGCAAAAAATTACTTAAGTTTAATGATAAATAGAAGCTAACGTTATTTTTTTCAGTCAACGTTATTGTTTCCTGTAAAAAATGATTTAGGTTTATAATAAATACAATCTAACGTTATTTTTCTCATTTAACGTTGCCGTTTCCAGCAAAAAATGACTTAAGTTTAATGATGGAAGCTAACGTTAGTTTTTCCAGTCAACTTTACCGTTTCCAGTAAAAAAATTATTTAGGTTTATAACAAAATATAAGCTAGCAT
>JABUQX010125679.1:5000-12500 GCA_015478945.1 Trachelipus rathkii
CGGAAGCACCTGCTCTATTTATTGATTTTTTTCTCTCTTTTTCATCGATTAAATGAACAACATCTGGGCCAGTTTCCTTCTAAAGCAACAGGAACGACTACTACTACTACTACTACTACTACTACTACTACTACTACTACTACTACTACTACTACTACTAGAAAGAGTTTTACAAAATTATTTAATAATAAAAAGGTATTAAAGAGTTTATCAAAATGAAGATAAACAAAAATATATAAATAAAGTAAATGAAGCAGTCAATCAGATAAATCAGCTAATAATAATAATAATAATAATAATAATAATAATAATAATAATAATAATAATAATAATAATAATAATAATAATAATAATAATAATAATAATAATAAAGTGGATCGGAATAAACAATTGAGGTCAATATTTTAAATGTTTCTAAGTTTCATTTATTTATTTTTATTTATTTTTTATTTTTAGATTTTATTTTGTTTTCAGTTTCGTATCATTTAGTTTTTAGGTTAATTTTTTTTTAATTTTTTCTTTTTAGGATACAAAAAAACTTATATTTTATATTTTATAAAAATTTATATTTTAATTTATTATTTTAATTTCATCATGAATTTCTATTTTCGAATTATTATTATTATTATTATTATTATTATTATTATTAAAATCATTATTATTATTATTATTATTATTATTATTATTATTATTATTATTATTATTATTATTATTATTATTATTATTATTATTATTTTTATGTGTGTGAGTGTTTCATTCTTATTACTATTTGAATTTCATCATTATTATTATTATTATTATTATTATTATTATTATTATTATTATTATTATTATTATTATTATTATTATTATTATTATTATTATTATTATTATTATTATTATTATTATTATTATTATTATTATTATTATTATTATTATTATTATTATTATTATCATCATTTAATCTACCCAGACATGTTTATTTCTTACGATAACTTCGTTTGGACAATCCTATAAAAGCACATTTTGATTGGTGTTTTGTCTGGTGCTGGATAAGCATTATTTTTCGCCTTATATGTTTAAGCCTATCTTAATAATTATAATAGGCAGTGCGCCAATAATTTTGTAATATAGACTAATATGGAAACGAATATATATATATATATATATATATATATATATATATATATATATATATATATATATATATATATATATATATATATATATATATATATATATATATATATATATATATATATATATATATATATATATTAACTATATATATATATATATTTATAATAATAAATAATAATATATATGTGAACTTATATATATATATATATATATAATAATAACTAATATATATATATATATATATATATATATATATATATAATATATATAAAGGAGAGAGAGAGAGAGAGAGAGTTTGAGAGAGAGAGAGAGAGAGAGAGAGAGAGAGAGAGAGAGAGAGAGAGAGAGAGAGGAGAGAGAGAGAGAGAGAGAGAGAGAGAGAGAGAGAGAGAGAGAGAGAGAGAGAGAGAGAGAGAGAGAGAGAGAGAGAGAGAGAGAGAGAGAGAGAGAGAGAGAGAGAGAGAGAGCGTTTTTTTAATATTTCAGAAAAAAATGTTACGTTTTTTTAAACTTTATTTCTTTTGATAGTTTTGGAATAACCATAAGGAAGAGCTCACTGAACCATTTCCAAATCTGAAATAAAATTTTAAATCTGTTCAGTAGGAAAAAAAAAAACCATCCTCATTTCCGATTAAAAAAAATTGAGATTTTTTTTATCCGAATCATGAATCATACACTAAAACAAAGATCTGCCCCAACCCTTCTAAATCTGCTGTAAAAATGAAATAAGTTGAGCAAAAGATAATGAAAATGAAACAAAAAGCAGTATAATGATATAAATTATAGAATGAAATTATAGAAAAATAATTTTGAAAAATGCTTTATTGGGGGGTGGAAAAAAAATAAATAAAAAAACGTTTTTTTTTTTACTTATGTATGTATGTATGTATTGGAAGATGTCCTAGACTGGGCCATTACAGAATTGATGAAATTTAGTTGTACTCTAGAGTTCCCTGTTTAAGCTATGATCAGATATTAAAACTTTTGCTTCAGGGTTGGCAAAAAGTAGACTTTTTGTTTTTTTAGGATAATAAAGCCAACATTTTGCCAGTCGAAGTTATATTATTAGGAATATGACATGATATTTAATTATTATCTGTTTATAATTCATCTTTTTTCCCAACAACTGTAATTGTTTTGTCTTTTTGAGTTTGTTTATTTGCTTTTTTTTTAATACATAATTCGACTTTTTGTCTCATTATGTTTTTAAAGTGGAAAACTTAAAACGTTTAAAGAGCCATTGAAATAAATGACCAAAGTTTTATGCGTCGCTAAAGGAAAAACTTTAAAAAAAATAATTCAAATTTGTTACACGAGTCTCTCTCTCTCTCTCTCTCTCTCTCTCTCTCTCTCTCTCTCTCTCTCTCTCTCTCTCTCTCTCTCTCTCTCTCTCTCTCCTTCTCCTTCTTCTCCTTCTCCTCCTTCTCTCTCTCTCTCTCTCTCTCTCTCTCTCTCTCTCTCTCTCTCTCTCTCTCTCTCTCTCTCTCTCTCTCTCTCTCTCTCTCTCTCTCTCTCTCTCTTCCTCTTATATATTTATTTCTCACTCTTTCTCTTCTGCTCTTTCCCAGCATTACCCTCAATTGCCTCATCTCCACTGCTTGTATTCTGCTTCTTGTAACTGTGTTGGTTGTCCAACTCTCTGCACCATTCATCAATATGGGCTTCAAAATATCCTAAAAAATTATCCTCACATTATGATCGATAGTTCAACAAAGAATAGAAAACGTTCATGCTTCTTTTATTTTCCAATCCTCTCGGCGATATCTTCCCTTACTCCTCACCTATTTCCGAACACACTTTCTAATACTTAACGCTTTCTTCCTTTTTTATATGTTACTACCATCTACTTTGATATTTAAACCTTCTCTATCTTCTCTTTCTCTATTTACTCTCATAACCACCGTCTTCTCCTTTTCAGGCCTCCCTCATCGAAACACACACATTCCACCTTTCCAGTCCCTCCTCCATATCCTCTTCCATCACGTTCCAAAAAGCTATATCGCGTGGCGTATGCCAAAATACCCCATTCATTGTTCTTATCCCATCTTGCTTTAAAATTACTTATAACTTTATCCAAGTACGCAATAAACAACAATGTCGATAACACACATTCTTGATTCACACTTGCTCACTTAAAACCACTTCTCATTTTCATGTCCCGTCCTCACCTTGCGCATACACACCACGTACAAGCTTTTAATTGCGTTTATCATTCTCCCCTAAGCTTCATATTCCTTCTCTAGACATCTCCACAACCTATCTCTTGGTATCGAATCAAAGGCTTTTTGCAAATCCACGAAGGCCATGCTGACCCCTATATTGAATTCCCACGTCTTCTTTATAATCTGTCTTAAACTAAATACCAGATCCGTTGTTTCCCTATTATTAGTGTACCCAAGCTGCTCCTCTCCCATCTTTGCTTCTATCATCCGTCTTAGTCTTCTCTCCATCATTCTTTTATATACGGTGTATGCCTCTTCTTTTCTCCTCCTATCCCACAGCACCTCCACAGTCACCTCCTTCAGATACTCCTAAACATTAGACCATTCCTCTCTATTCTCTGCCCATCCACTCACTTTTTCATTTATTCTTCTTTACATTCTGTTCTTGTTTCTTGGTCTTTTAGACTCTTTATCTTTATGATCTTCTAATATACAAGTTGTTTTCTGAAGTTTTTCACTTTATCCTGCCACAATCATTCTATGATCTGCATCCAAAGAATCCCATGGAATTACCTTCAGGTTACTCACTATCCTCTTATCTGATGAAATGACCTAGTCTATCACCGTTTAAAAAAGCCATTCATTATTTTAAGTTTTTTTTTCTGACACATATCTATCAATCGCTCACCTTCTAAATTTCTCACTTCCTCTCCAAAAGGTCCAATGAACTCTTTCTCTCTCTCTTCCCACTCTAGCAATTAAATCTCCCATAATTAGAGTCACCGAGTTTTCATCTGCTTCATACACTTCCTCCAGTTTTTCTGTGAAGGCATCCTTCTCTTCCTGTGTGCATGCCTGCTGAGGAGATTTTATATTTTTTGCTTCCCAGCTTCAGTGTACATACTAATAATGTATCGGATGTCAAAATTTTAATATCTGCGAATGCGAATGGGGATTAATTTTTCACATCCACGGATGCGGATATTTAATGTTGAACATCTGCGGATGTTTCCATTCATATATATATATATATATATGCTATATATATATATATATATATATATATATATATATATATATATATATATATATATATATATATATATATATATATATATATATATATATATAGAGAGAGAGAGAGAGAGAGATATTAACTATCATCGGGAATTTGAAATGATTCGCCACTCTTGCCCTCATATCCACACTTCTTACACAGGAGTAGACTCTCTGTATCACATACAGACCATAAAATATTATTATAGACACCTTTTTTTTCATATATCCCTGAGTGCGGGTGAGAAATAGTTCCCACTGCGCATGTTCTGCATGTCGTATGAGGCTACTTATAAGACAGTGATAGTTGGGTTGGATAGCCGCTATCACTTATTTATACCTTAAGAATGCTTATGCATGCCTGGCACCTGGTCGTGATCGCCATAAGCGACTTTGTATCTTCTGGCAGAATTGTATGAATCGTTTGGGTATATATACATGGAATGTTAGAGGAATAAATGGTGAAGAGAAGAGGAGAGATGTGATGGATGTATATTTGATTTGCTTGCTGTGATTTTTTTTTTTTTTTTACAGATTACCACCACTCACGGGCTGGGCCCTTTTCAAGGAGGGGCAGGAAATAAAATAAAAGAAAACCCACCCAAGCCTAACGCAAATCTCTCAGGTGTGCGCAGACGTGGGTTTTAAAGAGAGGAAGATTAAATACAGTAGGAAAAACAGAAGATGGCAAGGAGTTCCACAGAACAGAAGTGGCTGGAAAGAAGGAGGCACCACGACGAACGAGTCTAGGATTTCAATGCTCACGCAAAGCATGAAGGTTTGGTATTTTGTATTACGAGGGAAATGCAATGGAGGTGGAATGGAGTGGCCAAATCCTCTGAGCATCTACCGTTGTAGTACCTATAGAAAAGAGATAGAGCGCCAACGTCACGTCGCAGAGATAGAGGTCAAGAGGAGTTAAGTAGGGGACAGTTAATTAGTCTCTTGGCTTTAGACTCAACTCTGTCCAATAGAAGGGTGGGCCAGGCCCCATCCCATATGAGAGCAGTACTTCAAACAAGGGCGAATAAGGCCCATATATATCTGGAGTAGCTGTGCAGAAGAAAAAATTCCACAACCTGAACAGAACTCCCGGTTTCAGCTTTGAGGCCACCTTAGCAACCGTTGTGATATGAGGTTTCCAAGATAATTTTTGTTTATGTTCAGGCCAAGGATGTTTATGTTGTCCACAGGTGAGATTAGAACCGTCGAAAAAATAGGAAAGTTAGGAGGTGTTTTGAGAGAAGATGTGAAGAAGTTGAGTTTTTGAAGAGTAAAATTTAACAAGGTTGAGGCAGCCCCACCCAGGAATCCCATCCAGGTCAGCAAGAATAGAATCAAGCTGAAGAAGAGAGGCAACTCTAGATGCAAAAGAGGGAGCAGATTTGAAATGAGTGGAAGAATGGAGTTGAGGTCATCGGCATAGAGTGAACAGAGTTAGAAGTACAGCTGGAGGAGATCGTTGATGAAAGTAAGAATAAAGTTGGAGATAAAACCAGAACCTTGAGGAACACCACAATTAACAGGAAGGAGGAAGAAGTCAGCTCCATCAACGAGTGCTGATATGGAGCGACCAGAGAAAAACTTGACAAGAGTAAGCAAAGGAGAGCCAAAATAAGGGCTTAGAGAGTAGCGACGCATGCTATACTCGATCAAAAGCCTTTGATATATCAAGTGCCACCACCCAGACTCCCCATAGTCCCCTAAGGGCAGAAGACAATAAATCAGTAGATAGGATAGTATGTCACCAGTTGACCTCGGCGTGAAAGCCATACTGATGATCTGAAAAGAAGGAATAGAGACTCCAGATGATCAGAAATGAGGGTTAGAAAGAGTTTCAAAAGATCTTAAGATAGAATACAAGTGAGCTATAGGACGATAGTTAGGATCAGAGCAGCTGCCCTTTTTCGGGATTGGCTGGACATATGCGCGCTTCCAGCTTTGAGAAAATGTACTAGCAATAAGGCATAGAGAGTAGAGTTGAATGATGACAGAGGACAGCTCAGAAGCACACTCCCTCAAAACACTGGGAGGAATTCCATCTGGGTCACTAGCCTTCCTGATGTTCATGGATCTCAGAATCCATGCACCAGATCATGCGTAATCACGGGAAGAGCCATAGGAAACCTGAGAGGGGAAGAAGCAGAAGGAGGGATGCCGGAATCGTCCAGGGTGAATTAGATGAAAGGAGGCCGAAGAGATTAGCCTTTTTCAGTAGGAGAGTTAGCTACAGGTCCGTCAGAGCGAATAAATTGGAGGAAGGCAAGATTTACAAAGTTATTAGAGATGTTTTTGGCAAGGGCCAGAAATTTTTATCAGAGCCAAGTAGGTTGTCGCACTTTCTTTTAGTGAAAGCGCGTTTAGCCTGTCGAATAATAGCCTACAAAGATTCCGAGCAGAATGAAAATTAGTAAGAGGGATAGGAGAACAAGAGTTTTTCCATGCCCGATAGGCAATGTCTCCCTCCTGAATGGAGCGAGAACATTTTTCATCGAACCATGGATTTTGTGGAGAAAAAGATTTAGTTGAAGATGGAATGAACCCGCTCATACCCTCAACGATTACGGCCCCTACCTTTTCAGCGGTGACCGAAGCGTCCTCCGAGTCAAAGCAAGATTCACTCCAAGCATAGTTAGCAAAGAAACGACGCAACTCCCTCCCCCCCCCCAATTAGCCCAATTAAAGTGCCAGAAAGTACGTTTGTGGCATGGAGCTGCTGGAGAAAAAGTTTTAAATGAAGCTTTACAAGATTATGGTCAGAGTTACAAATTAGGAGGAAAATGGTGTATTTATATCGAGAAGGGGTAGTGGTTGAAACTTTTCAAATAAAGCGTGTTCAAGAATTGGTTAGGACGATCTGGTATGTGTGTAGGTTCTTTAATTAACTTGTTCAGATCGTTGAGAATACTCAATTTTTGTCCTCTTCCCACCTGCATCAGTATGAGAGGAGCCCAACCACTCAGTGTGATGTACGTTGAAATCACCTAAATAGATGATCTCAGCATTTGGATGGGAAGAAGTAACAGTCTCATGAGAAGTAGTAAGATATTCAAAAAGGAGGTGAAAATCTGTTCCGTTAGGGGAGCAGTAGCAGAAACACAAGATAATGGTAGTGGTAGGTGTATTTCAGCATAGAGCGAAGTTAGGAGATTTAAGATTCTCA
>JABUQX010125679.1:37500-42273 GCA_015478945.1 Trachelipus rathkii
CACATAACTCCAAACCCATCTCAGTCTGTCTTTAATATTCTTAAGTGTTTACTTTTCTCGTCACCCACACAACGTTCTTAATCCATTTAATTTTCAAGGCTCGCAGGTTCTTCTGGTTTTTCCTTCTTTAACAAGTCCACTCATTTCAGAATTTTTGGGCATAACTCCTTGCTCTCCCCTCTTCAGCTTTTCTTCTATCACGAAAATTGAGTGTCTCTGAGCTCATCTCTCAGAAACCTACTTCACAGCTACGGCTTACATACAAGTCTTGCATTTTCCCTCTCATACTACCCCCTAGCAGAGCACTCATCCGTTCGTATTCATTTCAATCAAAACCGGGCTGTGTATTTGAATAATTTTCCCCGATTTTCTTCTAATTCCGTCATGTTCTTTGGGTGGTGATCTCGCCTCCATACTACACACGAGCAAATCCTGTAAAACAACATAGTGGAGTTTTTTCGAGGCCGCCCTCTTTTTCCTTTATAATCTCTGTCCTCATCAACCTCAAATCACCTTTTCTCCCTAAACGTCGCTTCCACTTCTTCTTTTTCTCTCTTGCCTGTACGAATCTGCTCTCGCACTATGTATTGGTTTTACTTTATCACTATCCTGACATTTGCTATACCATGCTACTCACCCCCATATGCATTTTCATATATTCGGCAAAGATAAAGGCCGTTTCGGCGAACTCACGGACCATTAGACATCTGCCCTATTCTGAGGCATGCCATTAGGAACTCATTCCTCCTGGTTATATCTTCGCCGTCATTGAAGAAGGAGAATTGCTATAGTTGGGCAGAATATAGCGCTTTTGCTGTGCACAAAGACACACATATCAATCAAAACTCCTTCTCACTTACTCTCCAACCTCACACAGACTCTAAATTTAACTTTATTTCTTCGTGTGACAGCATTACTCTCAATCTTTTTAACCTTTGTTTTCTCCTAGGTTAATTATTACTGTTATCATTTTTACTTCCTATTTTATAATCTTATATTTTGAGAAACTACCCTATTGATAGATTTGCTTACTACTTTCATATAATTATTTCCAGTTTATGCTCATTTCCACGGAAATAGCTCTGGTCTATAACACTGAACGCTTTTTCCGCCGACATTGGAGGATCGTGGGCATGTGCGGTGGCTAACCTCTTGCGTACACCGTAGTGTTGCAAAAGTGTTAACTTTGGTTATGCATAGGTACCGGTGGGATTTTAATCAACCATCCCGGACGAACGGTTTAACTTCAACTTTTTAACGGCACGCCGCGAGCGCGCACACACACACACACAAAGACACATAATTAGACTATACTACATCAATTATTAACTTTAAGGGATGTATAAATTTTAATTATTGGTATAAATGTAAGAAATATATATAATAATCTAAGTGTATGAATTGAATAAAAGTTGGTATGTATAAATGTATTAACTGTAGACAAGAAGTCAATAAAATAGTTGATTTCAGCGAGAGAAATTATAGTATTCATCACATAAAATTAAATCATAAACAATAATAATAATAATATATAATTATATATAATAATTAATTAATAATAATAATAATAATATATTAATATAATAATAATTAATAATGTATACATGTTTTAATTTAATTATATTATATAATAATACGTAAATTATTATATTAATAATATTAATTAAAATATAATTAAAATTAATAATTATATAATTTATTGATTACAAGAAGAAACATATAATTAAATAAAAAATAAAATAATAATATAAATATAATAAAAATAGAATGACAAAGATGAAAAAGAAGTAAGAGTAAATCAATTGAAGCGAAGAAGAGAACGATAGAAGGAGAAGAGAACTAGAGTGGTCACGTTTAGTTTAGAGAGATGAAGATATTGAAAAGAATAGAGGGACCAGAAAGAAGAAGAGCCACATGAAATACGAAAAAATGGAGATTTGACAAACAGAACGAAGCTAAGGGGTCAAGAAGAAAAGGAAGGCAGGAATCAGCTAAGTACAGTAGAATGACCCAGAATAATAAAAAAAGAAAATCAATGTACAGGGAAGAGCGAGAAAAAGTCAAACAGACGAAAAGGACATAAGTGAAGCTAAGAGAAGAAATATGTACCAAGAGTATATGGGAAAATTGAATGGAAGTAATAGATAATAATAAGGAGACTTTAGCATAAGGGACAAGTTCAACAGTGAATAAAAGTATAAGTAAAGACTATCATCAGTATAAAATAAGTAGATGAAAAAAAATAAACTGAAATAATAATAAGAATAATAATAATCAAATAGAATAGGAATAAATTACATAAGGATCATTAATAATGAAATATAATAAATAGAAGTGATAAACTTTTAAACAATAAAATGAAACAATAATACAAATAAATAAAAATTTAAGATAAATAAAATATAATAAAATGAAATGATAATAATATAATAATAGATAGATACTATAATAAGTAGACAAGTATCTGTAAAAGAAAAAAGTAATGTTTCGCAAACAGATGATATAATAATAAGGGAACAAAATTTATTAATCATAATATTCGAAAACCATGATTGTTTTGAGCAGGGGCACGAATTTTTAAACGATAGGTTTGTAAGAAAGGCTGTGACAAAATGTCTACCGTGGGTAGTGATGATAAGAGAACTTGTCTGTGTCTTCTAGTCATTTAGTCTATTCTATTCTGATCTGTAATGAAAACTTGATAATAGAACTCTTACTGGATAGAACAGTATATATATATATGATAAACTCTTTTTCCAGGTGTAAAAAATTTTTTGTAAATTTTAATGAAATACTATTTTTCTTTTTCCATTGATAAAATCATCACATACCTTCTTCATTTCTATTTTCTTCTTATTGTAAAATACGCGGCAAATCCTAACGCACTATAAGGACATTTTATAGAGTTATTGAAAAGGAAATTTCATGGGGACAATTTGGGAAAAATTAGGACTAGGAAACTTAAGTGAGGAGCGAGGATTCAAAATAATATATCAAACAACAGACAGGGTGAAAGTATTCACAATGAAGAGCTTTTTGATTATTTTAATTTATATTCTCTTCTAATCTTAATCACGTTATGTAGGAATTTCTTTAAGAAGCAAAGATAGTATTAATTTTTTCAGCCCCACATCAATCGTGATTTAGGTTAGTTTCAAAAATATGCCAATTCACTTAAAATATTCAAATTGATTTAAACAACGATAATTTTTTGTTACAAGATCTGGTAAATAATGTGTATTTGCATCGTAATATGTTCTTTATATTTGTTCATATTTATTATCCAATAAGAAAAATATTAAAGTTAGTAATATAATTAAAATAAAATGGATAAATATTTTGCAGTTCCTTGTTTTGAGTATTAATAAATGAGAACTAGTTAAACAAATTAATATAAAAAGAGCAAAAAAACTAATAATAATAATAAACAAAATAACAATTGTTTATTAAAATTTGGTCTTTTATAATAAAATAATCTTCAATATTTATAATATTGAAAATTTAAGTGAGATTATATATATATTATATATATATATATATATATACTATATATATATATATATATATATATATTTATATATTATATATATATATATATTTATATATATATATATATTAATATATATATAGACTATATTAAACTTCTAACAAAATACCGCAATCAACAATTTTCAGACAAGAAGAATGGTCATAATTTATGCAATCATGTAAATTTGTTGGGGAAACTACCCTTCCTATGACTTTACCTATTCATAATACGTTTTAGTTGCAGAAATACAGTAAAATAATCACCAGTATTATTCATATAAAGGAAAATTTGGTTAGCTTCACATTCAAACTCCTACTTGGATCAGAAAAATTATAATTAATCACTTTTTTAGATTGGTTGCCATTTTCAATGAAATTTTGAATTACCAAAATTTGTTTGAAATTTTCTGTGTTTCTTCCTTTGTGGAAGGAAGCACCTTTGAAAGAAGGTCCGTACTCGCCGGTGCACAACTTAATGAAATGATGAGACCGGTGAATTTGTCCACGTTTTTAAATAATTAATTACGTGTTTGTTTCTTCTCATTTGGCAGAAATCTTATAAAAGTAAAATTTTGTTTGTTTAACACATTTGCTTTGATTTCAAATGAAATAATAAATATATATATATAATAAACATTAATAAATATACTTAGATTTATAGCAATATGATTGTCACTGATTACACTAATCAACACATATATATTGTGATGCGGAATCTATTACGAATCTGAATTCAGATTTTGTCTATCATCGTTTATTTTTTATTTTTTTTTTTTTTTTTTTTTTTTCCAGTATAATTTAAAAATATCGCATTTTTTCAAACGGAGAAATTTCAGTTCACATTGAAATATATATATATATATATATATTATAATATATATATTTTATTATTATATATATTATATATATTTATTATATATAGTATTATTATATATTTTTATATATATTATATATATATATTTATATATATAATATTTTTTATATATATATTTACAGTTAAACACCACTGCAGAGCCCTAATATAGGAGGGGTGTGGCCAATTTTTAAGTCTGAGTCAGACGGAGTTAAGAGAGAACAGCCTCAGACGTCCGACCAGTGACGGACCTGGGTCTCTCGCGTAGTTGGGCGAGTGCTTTCCCGCGCTCAAGCGCTATTTGGTGTTTGATCTATCTTCTTGACTATGGAAAGAAATTCATATCGACGACTGCGCGCATTCATTCTTCCTATGATTTATACGTCTTTATT
>JABUQX010125680.1:0-22893 GCA_015478945.1 Trachelipus rathkii
AATAAAGTTTACATCTAAAGATACTCTCTTACTCTTACAGAAATCCTTCATTACCGGCAAGAGAAGATAAATATTCATACGGAATAGTAGGCTCTTATGCGGACTTGAATTTTCGATCATAAAATGAATTTAGTTTTCGCTATAACGAAGACTCAGAAGGCACAATTGTGTAAAACGCGCTGGAAAAGCTGTGACTACCAATTCGCCTACGAAGGAGGAGTATCTCAACAGAAGGGACTTTTTGTTACTTTTACTTAAACTTTCATTGCATATTTTATTATGTTGAATAAAAACAATCAAATTTCAAAATATGGATTTCTAAATTACCATCCCTCTTATATAGGGGTACTTGCTTCACAAAAAAAGCCACCCAATCTAGCAAGTCCTACCCTAATATATATATATATATATATATATTAATATTATATATATATATTATATATATATATATATATTATTATTATATATATTATATATTAATATATATATATATATTTTTAATTGTAGCGCTAACTATATATATATATATAATATAATTTAATATATACTCCTCACTTCTTCTCATAGGCATATCCCGGACTTCTTATTAATTAATATTCTCTTATCTATATTATAATTTCATTATTATTTATAATTTATATATTTTAAATATATTAATATAGTATTGTATATTATAATATATATATATTATATTATTTATATATATATTGATATATTATATATATATATATTATATATATATATATATATAAATATATATATTAATATATTTATTATGTTATATATATCTATATCTTTTTATCTTATTAATTACTTATATTATAATATTATCTATATACGATAACCCATATTTTTGTGGATAATACTCAAATTTAAATTATATTACCGGGATTTCTTCTTGTTCATCACACTTCACTATCACGTGCCTCAGATCAGTTACAGGGTTAGTATGTAGTGTGTCGTTATATCTTATGGTCTATAGCCGGAATATTTATAATTTATTTTATTAGTTAAATTTTTCCCTTTTCGAGTAAATAGACAAATTATTCGACCTCTTACCCAGTACGAAAATAACCTTCAACTTTACCTTCTTTCTGAATGATATCGTCATACTCATCTATTGCGGCTATTAACCTCACACCTTTTAGTGTCTGGTCACGACCCATGAGTCGTATATAATAAAGTCATAAACATCACACCTTATATTATAGGTCTTCACAACACCAGCGACGTAGTACTCTTCCTATTGTATGCATAATACGTCTAAATATGATAATATGGGATTCATCCCGTTTGCACAGAGCCCCAATTAGACCTGTTACCCTCTTCACAAAGTACACCTATACGCATATCACTTCATTATTTATGCATCTTTCTTTCTCACCTTCTGCAAAACTCTCATTTCACTTTCTTCAGTACCAACTTAACTTTACAGACTTCTCCACTATTTTCTTCGTTCATTCGGTCAGTTCTGTCTCAGTCTGGTGGGCGACCCTTCCACACCAAGCCCATTCACTTCACTATAACAATTTCTTCTGGTATACAACCGAACTATGCGACATCCATTATTAAAGGGGATTTATCACTTGGAGCTCAACTATAAGTTTGTCTCACACTGCATGAGTCGTTGTTATATATAACTCTAATATTTTACTTTTTTTATTAGCACACACATATATATACAATTCTCACTAACACTTTCACTTCCTCCTCATTTTACTATACATTTCTTATGCTCTCAGGCGATCATTCTCTGGTAAACAAGATCTCTTCTTTATAGTGCATATTTCGCATCTAGTCATCGATTGTTACATATAGGTTATAATATCACTATTTTTCTGAATAATCTATACTCATAAGTTTGCATCTACTTATATTCAGTTTAAAACTAGACCATTAACGGAACATCTACTTCTATAGAAGGCGAGAACCTCTAATCAATAACCGCGAAATTGACTTAGTCGCGCTTTTTGACATTCACCATTTAGGCTCTACATGATCTATTCTTCGTATTAATAATTCCTTTTTTTTTGATAATTTTGCAATAATATAATTATATTCTTCTTAATATTAGGTTAAACTCTAAATAGGATAACTTGTCTTAGGCAATGCCTCTCAGGGCTGCGCCATGATCGGGCATCCTCGTGAGGTTCTCCGAGAGGCACTGCGGTATATCTGGCCTCATAAACTCGAGACATACCCCCTATCATTTTTAACTCTTATTTACATTAACTTTCAAACACCTTATTTTACACACTCTGTTAAACTCCTCCACTAATCCTCTCAATGTTTCTTCAGACCATCTACACAAAGCCATATCATCAGCATTCAATGAACAGGGCACACTCCACTACCATTCCCTTTCGGGCGGGTGAATTAGTTTTACAGGGTATAATCTCCTACCCCACTCTACCTTCGTGAGATTACTCTCAGTGGCATTTTTAGCAGGGTTTCTCCCGATCATATAAACACTTTAAATAGTCATAGAGAGCGCAAAATGAAAGGCCTCCGTGCACTCACACGTTCACTATTAACTTATTTAATAACATCACTCTGGTCCAGAGGCACTTCGTGCTCACTTTTTGGCTACACAGCTGATAGCACTATCATACATTATATACCATATTTAACTAGTTTTCTAGATTCATTAACATCATGAAGCCTTTCCACGGCACAACACACATAATCACCACCTACTATGGATTAATCTTAGGCTTTCATCATATAGAACTTCACTAGAGCTTCCCAATATAATTCTTACTGCCATATTTCGTCTGATTTATAAGTCTTTAAACTCTAAATTATCACCATTATCTTTCTTCTCTTATGCTCATTTCTTACATTTATTTTTACCTTTAATAGTGACTAATCATTTGCCCCACCACATGATATTCTCCTTCTCTCTTCGCACTTATATGTAAGCTTATTTAACTAGGTAATTGGTGACTCTTTTTCTCATTTAGCCTATATTTTATTGTTTCCTTTTCCTAGTGTTTAATTGTGTATCCTTTTTTTTACTTTCTTAATTTTCTTTCTCCCTCCTCTTATTTCTTTTCAGCGCACTAATTTTCAGGGCAAAAATTCCTCGCATACAGGGCTTACAATCCAAGCATAATTCTCTCAAACAGTTCCCGCGCCTTATTTATCTTCCCTTTTTCTATCGTATGTATTATTATCATAAAGTTTATCTTTTACTCTTAGCTACTCCTCGCATTCTTCGGAGATCGATCATGGGTCCCTCCTTAACGCTTTTAGATTAACAACTTCATTATATATCAAATCAGTGCCATTATCTTAAATCCTTTTCTTTGATCATTTTGACAGTAATTATCCCATCTTAATAATGAATATAGTATCAATCCTTTTCAGAAATCCTTTTTTGAAGATTTTGAATAATTATATTATCTGATTTCATTTTATTTGGGATCCATTATTGTATATACACCTGTTTATATATTAATATATTATATATATTATATATATATTAATATTTTTTTATATTATACTATATATATATTTTAGGGTATTGACTTTATTGGTTTTAAGTACCATATAATCCTAATATTATCAATACACTATCCCATAAGGGCTTATATATCGGAATAGGTTAATATTATTTGAGTGCACTCTGGTATATAAATTTTTTTAGATAGTAAATATGTATAATAAATATAATAAAAAAAATTAATATTGTATTATATATAAATATTAAGTAATTAATGATAGAAAACTGACTATTCTTTAAATCATGTTAAAATATTTTTAATTATCAAATACATATTAATATATTAAAATGTATCATTATCTTTTTTTCTCCTTTATTTATTTTTTATCACTACCTATCTATACTATATACCTAAGGTACTATATTATATATATAATAGCCCCTAGAGCCGATGAGTCCGTAGCGTTCGGGGGTTCGGGCTAGCCTTTACCCGGGGACTATCGGAGGTTATGGTAACTAATATAATTTCACCCTCCTCAGGTGAGTGATCTTCACTGGACTCACCCGCTCTTGGTAATTTACCTTGAAGATAAAACATTAAACTTATGCGGGGTTTACATCCAGTAAACTTTCTTCTTCTATAAAGATGTGAGAGTATATTATAATCTAGCAAATCAATTTATCTCCCTTCCCATTGAAGAGTTCTATCCATAATACGTACGAGAGTTGTCTATTCGAGAAGTCCAAACGTAAATGCGACTATTTTTGAGCCTGCACTATTTCTTACCTTGTTATTAGCAACATATACAATATTCTCATAATATAATTTACGATAAAGTTTCGAACTCAAATTGATGAGAGGGCAGAGTCGCACTACGATAATAGCATCGTTACATTTACACCCAATAAGTTTCTTAGAAAACTAATTGTTCTTTTTTACTCGGTGTTTTGAAGCAATAATTTTAGAAATATAAATGGAGTCCGTTTCGCAAATGTAATTGTTTTGTTGCTGCTGGTTTCTATGCAAGAAATTTTAAGGGTTAAAATACGTTTAATTTAAGCCTTGAGAAAACTTTAACCATTTATGGTAATTAAAAATAATGTTAATCAAATACCGCACAAGCATTTTGATAAGTATTATCATAAAAACTTCTCTCTTTCTCTTCTCTCTCTATTCTCTCTCAATCTCTCTTCTTCTTTTTCTCTTCATTCTCTTTTCCTCTCTGCTTCCTATACAGTCGCTACTACTCTCTTTCATTTCTTATTTCTTTCTTATTATTATTGCTTTTTTTTAATATTTATCTCTTTATCGTAATTTTATCCCCATCTCTCTCTCTCTCTATATATATTAATAATATAGGATATTTATATATATAAATAATGGTTTATTTTCTTTAAAAAACTGTATGAATATTAGTAAGTTTTTATTAGTATTATGTAATTTTTATATTATTTTTAGATAGGTATTATTATTGTATTATTTTTTTTATTATTTTTATTTATTTTATTTTTTTATTATTGTTTCCGGAGCTTTATATTTGCCCACTAGATTCCCATATATTAGTTATTTTACTATTTCCTTGGTTAAATGAGCTACATTATATAGTTTTTAGACAGTAATAATATAGGAACTAGTAATATTAGCTAGTTGTGGGTATTTATCAACTACCAGCTACCCTATATACTCATTTTATATATATTTATATTATATATATATATATATTATTTATACTATATATAAACTATTAATATATCTTCTATTATATATATATAATATTATTATTACTATATACATATATATATATATATATTATATATTATATATATATATATATCTACATATCATATTATCTAATATATATATATATTAATACTCACATATAAATATATATCTTTATTAATATATTATATTATATTAATATATTTTATCTATCTTATATAATACTTCTATCATTTTCTATCTATATATATATATATATGATAGTATATATTTAAATTCTTTCTATATTATATATACTATATATTAATTATCTCTCGGTTTAGCGCAGATGGGTCGTTCCCATAAAGCAGAGTTTTCCCGAGCTTCACCTCCGTACGTGGGGGCAGGGCTAAGGGTCGTCTAATCGTGCCCCACCACTCTAGGATTTGAATCCTCTCACCATGGAGAATAATTTCGCAGGGACTCCGATACAATTAATTTGTTTTAATGGTATCACATGGCTTACCACCAGCATTATTCATAACAATTTTTATATTACGGCATCTTGGCTCATATACCCGTGGAGCTCACTCATTTATACGGGACCTACCCTAATTAATATCATCACTAGTCATTTTATCTGACACTTTTACTGGACTTACCGGACTCTAACAATCTAGTACCCTCATTTACACCCTCTTTTCGTCTCTTATGCCTCAGCTTCAGTGCTTTACCCGTACATACTTTTTTTGTTCACTATTTTTTTTTATATATATGGCTTTATATTAGATAGACTGACAGATTTGGATTAGAATCTAATCATCCTATGCTTTCTATATATAATATATAATATATATATATAATAAGAAAAGCACACATTTTTATCTGAGATACTTTGTGGCTGGAAATGTAGGGGAGGGCGGCAGAGTGCACACACTACCCTTGAGCAGACACTTCGTGGAAGATGAAGCCAGATGCATACTTCACTCGTATATAATTTTTTTCTCCCTCTTCCATCACATATTAAATCTTACACACTGGTGACTTTTGCCTGCCCCTTCCGCACAGAGGAGGAAGGAGGAAGTGCGGGTCAGAAAATTAATTCTTGTTGAATGGTGATATTGTAGTCTGTTCTTTCTTTTAATTAACGCAGCATTAAGATTTTTAATAGATGCCAATAATCATGCTGCGCTACTATATTGCTCTATCACCTCTTATCAGTGATTATCTTAGGGTTACGCTGGACGATACTTGTAGGCACCCGCCACCTGTTTTAATTGTGAGAATTAACGATAAATTATGCAAGAACAGGAGTGTCCTGGACACGAAGATTACCATCGTGGGTCTTGGTGTGTTGCTACTGAGTGGAAGGCCCGTTAAAGAGAGTATCGTGCGCAGGTGGTTCAATTAATGTCATTCTGGATTTATTATTATCTGAACAAAGAGAACATACTGAAAAAATGATTGGGATATTTTAAGTTCGTTATAGCATATTAAGTAAAGCTAGGATTTGATTTATTGAAGGTTGGTGTATCACTGTGTAGTTAATTGTAACACTACTTTTACGAACCCGCTTCATTTTGTTAAGTGCTGGATCCTGCGGTTATACGTAAAGATGTTGATGGACTTACTTAAATATTCAAGTGTATATATAGAAGCTTCCTAATCTTTGTTTTATGAGGTAATTTAAATTTAGTAGTGTTACATACTTGGGATTATAGTGTAAAACCAACAGAGGAAAATGTCCTGGATAATGGAAATTTGTAATTTGGAATCAATATTAAAGATTGAGAGAGGTGGTTGAACTTATTAACAAACCAGCGGTAACACCTTACCTCACAAGCCAATTTCTGGTACAAGTCTGGTTTTAACAGTAATGCTAATGCCGTAGGTAAAAACTCCTGTTTCCTTTCTTAATTACCCCGCGTACCCGAGGTTCTAGCCCACAATTTCACATGGCCTTAGGGTGTAAGCATTCTTAACAATAATTACTTATTGAACGCAATCGATTCCAGTTATCTGGTAGACTGTATGCTGCCTTAATCTCTAGACCATACTTGATTCACACATGTAGATCATATGCTGATGTTGATCGCTTTATTTGCATAGACCTCTTAGAATTATATATTTTCTAAGACCTACGGTCTTATTTTTCATGCCTGCTAAAACAGTCACCGAAGAGTGAATAATATCAAGGATGGCATTTATATTAGGATTTGCCTTCAGGCTAGCTAGGCACGAATCATATTGACTTGATTAAGTTGTACGTAGGAGCCATTAGTGAATCCATTTTAAAACGAACTCAATTATAAGCGTGTGTGTATTGGTGATCTGAGCAAAGCATGATCGTGTCTCTCGAGATTTCCTTTTTGTTTCTCATGTGAGAAAATAGGGCGCATAACCAAATTTCCGGTGCATCCTTTATGGTAATTCTCGTTCGCGCGTATCTCTTCATGATTTTTAGCCTTTGCCACTTATGAGTGTTTCTGCTCTATCTTGAGGACTCAGTCACCTGTCAGATACCGTCAGACGAGTTTTTCATCTGAGATATATGCAGTCCAGAAATTTCAGCAGTAAACATAGTCTGGTACGAGGTGTTAGTACCTTGTGTACCAACATTTTTGAGGATCATAGCGGATATTGTAGAAACACTTGAAGCGGTACTTAATCGGAACATCGACATTTAATGATTTCTTCTCACCAATGAACTTGTATCTTATTGTGGAAAGTTGATACTGCTTATGCCATGCTCGGGGCAAACCCATTTTTGAATGAGGTATAACCTCAATATAGTGTAAATATATTCCCTCTCTCTTCTTTTTAGCCCGCGATGCAGCAAGACATCGTCTGGTCCAGATAATATACTACGCTTAGAGTGGTGATTATCGTCATTCTGTTGATAGAAGAGCATCATGTTACACGTGAAGAATTTTCTTTACGGCCTTATCTCCTCTTAAAAACTTAAAGCTGAAAATATAAGCCAGCAGCTATTACCTTGTCACTACTCACGGTTAGGGAGATTAATGTCTATCAATTTAAGGGTATTTATTACAGTAGCTTATAGTTAGGACTTGATTATTTGAATTTGGTGCTTTTATACACCATGACTGGCAAAAGAATTATTTGTTAGTATCACGTAAGTTTAAATAATGTTTATTTTCTAAGTACCGGTTTGACTAAGACGTGCGAAGATTTTTATGGTAGATTTGGGTGTGGTTCATATCGTTTTTCAATGTTACAGATTAAGGTGTGGAGCCCTATATTCAAATATCTGTTCCTATCCGCGAACTTGTTCGAAACACACCATATTGAGTATAGGTAAAATATTTATTAAAAACTTTCTTCCCCGTGAAACAATGATGTCATCTGCCAGAAATTTTGGTGGCTAATATACTATTGTTATTCGAAACACGATGGTTGAGCAAAAGAGATGCTAAACATCAACTAAGGTATAAATATTCTGACACACTCAGGCAATCTTACGCATTTACACTCTCTCCTACTGGGCCAGATATCAAAGCAAAAGACAGCGAAACTATGACAAAGCATTGAATCAAGCCTTTCATCAGCAGCATGAGAGTTACCTTCATTATCGTCATCTTAGTTTATAATTACAATTAGACTGAAAATATAGTTTCCATATTTATTGGAGCCTATATACGGAAAATATATTTCATCAAACTAAGTAATAAAATTTTGGATATGAGAGTTTCAATTGTTAATTACATAGAATAACTTTTAAATTAATTTAAAAAACTGATTTGTATTTAAAAATTATATTATTACTGTCTTTAATAGGGATTTATTTTTAACGATGAAAGTAATAAATTTTTGCCAGGATTTTTCATTTCCAAGTGCATGATAATCACATAAAAGGAAATTCACCATGCCTTCAGGGACTATTATTCAAAGTTCTGCTGAGGAATTTTGCCTTCAGGGTGGGACCATCATGTTCCTACTTTATGTTGAGTTCCTACTCAATTACTCATCCTTCTTGAGTTTTCTAAGAATTTTCCGGCCAACACAATTGTGGACAGGTCTGACCTTTCTTGCATTTTCTGGCATTCTCCATGTTATGACAATGACAATTAACCAAGCGATATCCATTGGTGGTATTAAACTAAACTTGGTTGAAGCTGCATATTAGAGCTGAATATATTAATAGTTGGACAAGCCTAATTGAAGTGTCATTGCCAGCTTAATCTTTGCTTTTTAGAGTTCTTCTGAGCGTAATGATCCTTCATTATAAGGGAACAATAGATGAAGAAAATCGCAGAGGGTTCACAGCACATTACTCAGGACACAACAATCATTGTACATTGTTTTCCCACGTTCCTACACGCCTAATCAAGGAGATACTTTACTACACTTCCATCAACCACTTGTGCAATGGAACAGGTCGTTTAATTGGACCTTATCGAGTTTATTTAAGGGATACGTGACTACCATGGTCAAACTATTTTTCCAATGAAAGATTCAAGTGAGAACTCTCCCTCTGTTCATAGCCACTAGGGCATTTCTTCTTTCCGGTCGGGAGTTGCAAACTGAATTCACGTCAAATAACATTCAAAACTTGAAAATAGAAGATTATTATAACTTAATGATTATTATGAAAGAAAAAAGAAATATTAAATTCTTATTTTCTATGCCATAAAAAAAGAAACACTCTTAAAATAGATCATTAAGACTTCTACTAGTTTATACATCATTTCGATATTAAATACTTATTTCGTAAATTGTGATGAAATAGTTTACGAAACTTATGACATTAGTTGAATTTATTCAATTTTTATTATTTCAAACCTTGAAAATTATTACGTATATTATATTAGATATTATATTAATTATGCATTAATATAATATAATATATATACATATAATATATTATATATTTATATATATATTATAATATATATTTATATATAATATATATTATTTTATATATTATATATTATATATTATTATATATATTTATAATATATATTTAGGTTATTTGGTTGGTACTTCTTATCATCTTTTCCTTTCTATGAAATTATTATTCTGAGTTATATCAATGTTCAACACACATACCCGTACCATAACATATTCTGAAATAATTAATATATTAGTGCTATTAGGTATGTAATTAAGAAGTAAGACGTGAGTAGGAGCCTAACAATATTTCAGTTTTTCCGGATACATACTATAATTATTATGATAATGATAATCATTGTTTCAATTTTTTATATCATAACTTATACTAATGTCATCATAAAGAGTTTATCTTCAGTTTCCCCTATATTATAATATTATTCTATTATATTATATAAATCTATACTATTATTACTCATTACATCATCTTAATATAGCCCTCACTACAAGTATTTACGTCAATACTATTTTATACTAACTTATAGTATATATATATAATTGATATTCTATATAATTATATTTTGGCCCTTTTATGAATCGTTTTCTTTCGACCCGTCCCCGATCGACTCCCTCACAATTTTACTTTGTCTATAAACGGGAACGCCAATTCGTATCATCCTAGGTGATACTTTATATATATATATGGGTTAATGAACAGACTTCGCGAACTTGTTTCCCTTTATAAACCCTCTTCACATATTAAGGCCCCTCATTGTGCACACTGCTTTTGTCTCGCTTGTGGGTCAAATGAGAGATGTATCTCAATCTAAGATCCTTCTTTAATTAAATCAGGGAGAGACGAAGCATTTTACAGGAAATGTCTTTACAGACATACTGCCCAAATTAGGATAAGGAATCAATAATAATGGGGCACCCTTTGATCTAAATCGCTAGAGATTACAACTATATATAATTTCCACGTAACGGTCTAACTAACTCTGTACCAGTGGTGATAACAAATGGCCACTCAGGGACCTAATTCATGAGCTATATATTTCTTGCTAGCTAATCCTCTCAGCGGTGAAGAAGTTTCCGTCTAAAATAAAACCCCGGAGACAGGGAAAGCTTTGGGACGGTCCGAATCGCCGCCTTTCACTGTACTTCCCCCCTTTCCTCGATTTTTAGGCATCCCTCCAAATAGGGGGAGATTGAAGGACGACTTTATGATACCTTCCTTCATTAGTTACAAATGGTTAATTCAAATTAGGAAAGAGGCAACCAGGTCGCTTCACCCTAACGTAGGATGTACACATGAAGATTGGCAAAAACGTTAGTTGCCTCTCACAAAGGTTCTGTGTCACCTTCGATGGTGTCAATGGCATGCGTGAATTTGACTTTGCAATAATTCCATTCTCTATCTTTCTATGGTTGGTAATTAGCCTTAATGTATTTAGTGGTGACCTCTTGGCTGTTGACAGAACATTTGGTCTCAAAAATCTGTAAAGGAACATTTGGGAAGTTTACTTCCTAATATTCAACTCTAGGGTCCCTAACTTATAAACACAATTTTAATTTGGTTACATGAGTAGCATAGGAAAGTGGAGAAATTGATGAGACTTATTGGCAAGATATTATTACGTCTTCTTTGATGAGGAAGAGCGAACCGCCTGAATCTACAATATCTGATTATTCATAATCAACCCTTGCAACAAATGAGTGGTTCCGTGGAAATACTGTAATTATCTACAACATTATACGTATCTTCTTAGGTCTTTCATTTTTCTCAAGAGATTCATTTCTCACATTAGTGGTCCTCCCATTTTCCTTCTTTACTATTTTCTCGTCATCCCGTTAGTTTTACTATACTGGTTTTTTTCGGTTTATTGAATTATGGGATTATAAGTACGGACGGGTATGCGGTAGGAACTATTTAACCAATTTCAACCGCTTTCGGGGTACTGGACACCGACTTAGTATTCGTCCTTTTATTGTTTATATAGCATTATGCTTGTTGTGTACCATTTTTTGTGTATTCTCACACTACTATAGAGAGGCCGTGGAGGTACTCACGGTTGGTTCTGCCGAGACTTATCAACGATATTGACTATTAGGAGTGTGTGAACTCTTCACAGTATGATATTTCGGCATTGCCTCTTGGCAGATTCTTAAATTCCGTGAGGGGGCCTATCCACCAATGGTCTAAGGCCCCGGAACCGAACAGGATATCAGATACATACTTTCACTTAATTTAAAGAAATATATGCCGAAGTATGAGCAAATTGTCCAGTTTTTTGGGGGGACTTCATTCTTTTTGAAGCCTTGGCCATGAGTTCTGTTATTCGCTCAATGTAGGTATCGTATGCATTTTGGTCCAGCTCGAGCGGGAGTGTTGTGATAACGCGGAACCCCTGCCGGAACAGGCTTATTTGTCTCTGATAAATGTTGCGCGCATATAATCCTTAGCCATTACTGGGATGCCACCCTCACTTGGCCTCGGCCCTCTGAGCCATGGGAGGCCGAGTTGTCCCTTTTAGAGCGCGAGATTAAGACGAAAGGTAATTGTGATACGTACTAGATTACCAATCTTTTGATTATTGTCTCAAATTTGAGTGCAATTCACTCTTTTATTCGTTCTATATTTGAAACCTTTTGGTACGAATCATATATTATTTGTCATCTCTATCCTCTGGGATTTTTCACATTTGTTCCCGTTTTATGCGGTGGTTATTGGCAAATTATACTGTACTGTTGTAGTTGGCAGGTTGGATGTAATCCCCAACATCTGTTATACCACACACATCTCACAATAAATGCCTTTGAAACTGTACGGAGAAGCGTGGCGCCCGTGTCACCTAATGAAACAATTCTGTGTTCTTGGGTAATCTCCTACAGTAAGGGAACATGAGCTTGGTTATCAATAGTCTGGATTTTCATATCTTCCTCTTCGAACAGCAATCCATTTAGAGTGGAAACAGCCCAAACATAATGAGAGTTAGCCGGTCGCAATTATTAAGGTTCAAAAAGATACTTGTAACTCTCAAGAAGGAAGCTTGAGGACATCTACATGGAGAACTTCAAACCTTGTATACAAGGTTATAACTATTATATTTGGCCATAAAATTGGGGTTAATCCCATCAGGCCAATCTTAAAGACATCCTGACATTTCGAGCACAGGATCTTTACTATCTTTTATTACCTTACTTACGAGAATTGAATATTTTTTCTCAAACACATAAATCGGCTTTTATTATATACACAGTGAGACATTCGATTTTTTATACCAGAGGTTGTTCCTGCAAGTGGATGTCATTCTGAATGAGGGCGGCAACATTGGAGTCAGCTTGTGAAATGATAATAAACTCGTGAATAAGTTTTAGAAATGGTATTATTATGGTATTACCTGATGCAACATAAATAAAGTAACTGGCAGGCCTTATCTCTTGTCTTGAAACACAATAAATTTTCCTTTGTTTTTTTAATTGATGGTATGAGTTCCACTCGGTTACATCTATTTACCTGAGCTAGATTTTAATGGAGTTTATTATATTAATGTTTATTTTTTCTATTTCTATTTGATCAAGAGAAAGTTTTTATATTTTTTTAAAATTAAACGATAATTATTTCCTGCTCATCTAATCGGTTTAATGCAACATCTAGTGTTCGTCGTTGCAAATCATACTGATTTCAATTGTTTAATTTGTCCGTGTTTATCAGGTATAGGGCTTCGATGCTCTCTTAAGCTCTCGTGGGGCATACCTGTTTGAATTGACGGTTACGGGAGTCTCTCTCACCTTAAGTTTTATCGTGAGACTTCCTCTCTTTCCTGCGTAAGAATGTCTCGTTCTTTCTTCTATGCTCAACCCTCTCGTTACTGGCACGAGCGGAGGATTCCTTGTGCGTTTGGACAGTTTTTCTCCCTATGAAGAGATATTTACTGAGAAGTGTCTATCCTGTGCATGTTTTAAAGCCATCCCGCATTCATTTGTCTCACGTTTTTCGGAATTTACAGGATACTGGGTTCACTCAAGGGTTAGGGAAGTTATTTATTGCTACCATCTAGGGTGACACGCTTTGTTTGTACTTCAAGACGTTGTTATCTATTTAATTCCCAGGTGAAGCCGATGATACTCAATAGTTATATATTACGAGACGTTATTTACTGAATTGAGACTGTAATCTACCTGATGTTATTTTGTTAATTTGTATTCAAGGTCTCCGCTGTTCTCTGATATTGGTCATGGCGTGTGGTGTGGATTATAGCCACTCACAACGAGAACATAACGGGAGAAGGCTTGTGTTGCCTTCCGCTTAGCGTCCTACCGTTCTTTTTTGTTCTTTAGGATTGCAAGTGTTAATACAAGTATAGTCACGTGGCAGTGATTTCGGTGCTTCCATGGTATCAAGGAGGTTTGTAAGCAAATAATGTATATTTCTACTACACTATTACTGTGATTTTCCGTGTATTTCTTTGTGATAGACAAGACTCCAGGATAGACCTCCGATATATTTATAGCTCGAGCAATTGTATAGGTTTTAAAGCTATTTACTTAATTTCTCTTCTTCTGTAAAATTATAATATTCTTATCTTATCATTTTTTTGCTTTTGTTTCTGTACTTTTTTGATTTGGTTATAGGGTTCTCGACGATTGAGGTTATTAATCTTGGCTTGATATAGGCATCGATTAGAGAGATGATCATCCATGGTATGTTACTTTTTTTTTAGTTGAGTGTTTTAGTTAAAAGATTACTAATATTTTATTTTACGCCTATCACAAATTCAACTAATGTTCTGCTTACACCGCAGGTTTAAGCATCTTGCATAGCTTTTTTGGTTCCGTGGGAGTGAATTATATCATCTTTCTTTTTTCCTTTTTATTATATTTAATAATTTTCCATGATTTCGGTAATTCACATGAATTAAGTACGGTTTCGGTAGGGCGACCACCTTCTGCATTTACATTATAATTATATAATATATATTATATATATTTATTATATATAATATATTATATATATATGGGGTATATATGTATATAATATTATATTATATATATATATATTCAATATATATATAATATATAATATCATTATTATAATTATATATATAATATATATATATATATGATATATATATTATATATTATTATAATATATTCCCTTTTTTCAGAAATCATTTCTTCCTCTTCTGCGTTCTTTTCCTAATTCTTAATCAAGGTCCCTCATCTCTATCGCTCCGTAAATTCCGCCTCCTGTTCCCGGAGCAGTCCCCGATGGTTCATACGTCGCTTACGGGTGTTTCTAGCCGACATGCTGACCGCTCCTGTAGGGGTAAAGGCCGGAGGAGAAACGAGTAGACATGACGGGAGAAGGGGATGGAGTGGTTGAGAAGGGAAGCACTGGCAAGAGAGTGGGAGGTTAGGGGTGAGAAGTGGGAGTGGGGGTTTATGACGAGAATAGTCGAACTAAGGAGGCAAAGGGGAAGATGAAAGGTAGCTGTAAAGAAGTGGGGGAAGGAACGATTGGAATTGGGGGGTTTCGGGGAGGGATAAGACGAAGAGGGTAAACGAGTTGCGGAGGGGAGAGTTGCGGGAGGGGGGGGGGAAAGGGGTAGCGTCGTGGTCGTGTCAGGTGACAATTGGTGTTTTTTCGCATTCGTTCTTTAGAATGCAACCATGCCAAGGATTTTTTGGCCTATCTCTCTCAAGTCCGTCGTTCCTGTCCGCTCTTTATTTATTTATTAATATTCATTATTATATTATTATTTATTATTTATTTTATTATATTATTATTATTATATTATTTTATTATTATTTATTATTATTATTAACCGTAGTAATGATAGTATTTGTGGACGTTATTTTTATATATATATATGAATATTTTAGTGCAGCAATTATGACGATGGGAAATACCAGGGCAGTAGTAGGGGCTATGCCCTCCTCAAGTTGTTGGTCAACGACATAACTATTTATTATTATTATATTATTATTATTATTATTATTTTTATTATTATTAATTATTAATTATTATTATTAATTATTATATATATTATTATTTATTATTATTATTATTATTATTATTATTATTAAACCAATGACATAAAATATCCTTCTCTCTCTCTCTCTCATCTTCTCCTCTCTCTCTCTCTTCTCTTCCTCTCTTCTCTCTCTCTCTCTCTCCTCCTCTATCTCTTCTCTCAAAATCGATTTTGTGACACTGTTAAAAAAATCGGCGTGAAGCACTCGCACACACACACACACACACACACCACACAACAAAAACAAACAACCATACACAAACCAGGCTGCTTTGTTCCTACTGTTGCACGCACACATACCCACACAAACACACACATCGACGACAACAGAGGTTTGCCTGTAGCTGGATGCGTCCAAATTATATATCGTATAAACCCCCTGACGCGGAACTCTGCTTCTGCAAGAAGAATTTCTATCTAACGGACGTACTGCCGAGATACGCTCAAGGAAAACCGATCCAGACCTAAACAAAAGAAGGGGCGAAGAGCAATTAAAAAAAAATTTTTAACGAATGGGGAAGAGAAGAAGGAGAGAAGAGTAATGAAGTAGGGGAAACGGAGAGAAGGAGGGGGAGAAGGGTGTCAAGGGAAAAGAGGTCAGACCTACCAACTGACGAAGTGGGAAAAAAAGTCGGATTTTTTTCTCGTAGAATTGCCGCACCGCAAAACTAATATATATAATAATATTATATGATTAAATATATATATAATATATATATATAATAATATATATAATAATAAGTATATTATTATTATATAGTATATTATTATTATTAAATTTATAATTATTAATTTATTAGTATATTAATATATTAATTATAATTATTTATAATATAATTATAATATATAATTAGTTTTTATATATAATATAATATTATATATATATATGTTATATATATAAATAGTTAATAGTAATGATTATATAGTTATATATTATATAATATATAGTATTATATATATTTTATATATAATAATATATATATATATTTTTAAAAAATAAAGAAATGATGACCTTGAAAAGAAATCTGCTTAACAAACGCACAAAAAAAAAAAAAAAAAAAAAAAAAAGGAAAACTGTAATCTAGGCCCAATCTTTTCATTCATGTAAATATCCAGCTACATGTTTCTTCTTCAATCGTACACTCATGTACGTATGTAAGTTTATGTACGTTGAAAATTTGCAATAAAATTACAACTTCCATTCACAAAACGAACTTAATTTTTCATTATTTATTGTCTCCCATATATCTTCGTCCTCCTTTTCATAATAATTCGTTATTTTGAATTTTTGATGCCTTTTTTTTTCTTATTGTTTCGGTCGGTATGGAGTATAAATAAATAGTAGTAGTATTATAATAAGATGTGGAAAAAATAATATTGAAAATAACGAGTATAATTTTTTGTTTTTAAATTTGTTTTTCCATAGTTTACCGTTAAATATATTTTTTGTTTCGTTTCACAGAAAACAGAAAACGAATCAATATAATTATCTAATTGAAATATTAGAGTTGTTATTATTCTAAATGGAAGGTTATTATATTTTTATTAGTATTATTTTTTTTTCGGGTGAGGATGTCGGGAGATCAGTGATTTAAGTGGGAGGTGGGGGTGGGGGGAAAGGAAAGGACTTAGAAAGGTTGGGGGAGGGTTTTATGTATTCCCTTGTTGAACAATTAATTAAAAAATCATTTAAGAATGACATATATATATATATATTATATATATATATATATATAGTTATTATTATAATAGAATAGCAGCATATATATATATATATATATATATATATATATATATATATATAGTTATATATATATATTTATATATATATATATATTATAAGTTATATATATATATATATATATATATATTATTATATATACATATATAGATATTATATGTGTTATATATATATATATATATATGTATATATATATAGTAGTAGTATAGAATAGAGTTTTATATATTTATATATATATATATATATATATTTATAAAAATATATATATATATATATATATATATATATATATATATATATATATGGTCAGCATCCCGAAAAGTTCAGGCATGTAACTAGAAAAATATAACAGATATACACGAAAATAAATATCATTTTATTAATCAGGAGACATTTTTACCGCAGAAATTAAAAAAAAAAATTAAAAAAATAACGCTTTTTAAAAAATTAAAATTGTTAAAAATCTTGAAAATATTACAGTTTTTTGACAATTCGATGATGCCGCTCACTACGACTGATGACGGAAAGTTGCCAAATGTTGAATTTTTTTTTTTTTAAACGGACGAATACCCCCGGGTAAACAAGAACGGTAGAGAGAGTCGGGGTTTCTCGTTGGGGACACGGGACTTCTGTCCCCCTCTCTGTCCCTCCGTCGGCTCGGAACCCCTAAGAAGGATATAAAAAGAAAAAAATAACATTTTCTCCAATTATATTATAAAGCGACATTTGGCAACTTTTCTCTCGAGACTGCAGCTTTCAAGGTCTTTTAAGTCAAGCAGAGCCTGCACTTTTTACTAATATTAATATGGAGTTATTAATAAATATTAGAATAAATTAATTTTTTTTTTAAATTTCTGTGGTAAAAATGTCTCCTGATTAATAAAATGATATTTATTTTCGTGTATATGTTATAGTTTTCTAGCTACATACCTGAAATTTGTATGATGGTAACTATATATATATATATATATATATATATATATATATATATATATATATATATATATATATATATATATATATATATATATATATATATATATATATATATATATATATATATATGCCAAACTCAAGATTAGGAAAGATATATCTCGAAAAGTGCGACACTTAAGGAAAATCAATTACATATTTGGAATCAGCGTATAAAGCTTATTACCAAAATGTAAAAAAAAAACAAAATGTAAAAAACAAAACAAAATATTAGGGGCTCGAACCGACGGGGGACAGAGGGGGACGAAGTCCCCCCGTTGTCCACCGATAAGGCCGAGAGACCCCGACTCCTGCCATCTTTGCGGTTTACCCTTGGGGATTCCTTTAGTTAAAAAAACACACAAAAACAAATATTACCGAATGAAAAAATAAAAACAAAATATTACTAAAAAATTACTTTCTTACCTTTAAATATTTTCGTTTTTGTTTTAATTAATTCGAGAAAGTTTAAAAAAATATTTGTCCCTTTACTTTGTTTTCCCCACAGGTACGCACCAAGGGAACTTAACAAACCAGCAAATCGTGCAGTAGCATGTTTCCAAATATAATTACATTCCGACTTTCGATTGTGTTTCTCCCTCAATAACTTCGTTGCCAGGAAAAAAATTTATGTTATCATACAGTAAATTATAATAATTTTTTTTAATCGTACATTCTTTTCATCCAAACCACATTATATTTTATAATTTTTATACGCTGAAAACAAATATTTATTAGTTTTCATGTAAGTGCTCTCTGTAGTTCGAGATATATCTTGTGCCCCTAATCTTTAGTTTCCCTATATATATATATATATATATATATATATATATATATATATAGTATATATATATATATATATATATATATATATATATATATATATATATATATATATATAAATTTATTTATATATTATATATATATATATATATATATATATATATATATATATATATATATATATATATATATATATATATATATATATATATATATATATATATTACCCATTGATTACGAAAATGCTTTCTTTTTGTAATAATAGAGCAGAACCGCGGCATCACCGATTTTTATAAAAATCACAGGATAGACTTAAAAAAATAGGAGAAAGTTACTTAACGGCTACTCGTTAATAGTGTAAATTATTAAATGTACTCTATATGAAACGAAGGTTTAAATGAAAATAAACATTTCTAGGCGTGAAGGAAGAAGTTTTCAAAGGAATTAATTTTTTTTTGTGGATTCTCTTGAGAACTAGTTTTTTACGCGTTTATTAAAATAGAATAAAATATATGGGAATAAAGGGGTGTGAAGCTTTCAGTTTGTCTTCTGAAGAGATAATGTACGGTAATGCTATTCGTAACTCTTAAAATGTGTCAAAGTGATGTAGAGATACTAGCGTATATGCAATGTAAAAAAATAATTATTAAAATTATTATTAATTAATTATTATTAAAATTAATTATTAAAATTATTAATTATTAAAATTAATAAAAGCAATAGTTACCTAACCTAACCTAACCTAACCTAACCTAACCTAACCTAACGTAAAGTAACGGAACCTAGCATAACCTAACCTAACCTAACCTCTTACCTAACCTCATTTCACCCCTAGAACATCTACTTATGTATCATAGAGGCTAACTGCGAAAAAATAAAATTCCGACCTCCCGTTTTTGTGTGGCCGTTAAGTAACTTTGTCCAAAAATTAATAATGAATAATAAAAAAAAAAAACGAAAATGACTGACGTCTTTAGGAAAAAAAAGTTACAGCCTCTCAAACTTTGGAATTTTCCCATGAGCTTTTCTTATAAAAACTGAACTGGCCTCTAGGTCGTTTTAGGACCTTCCTAGTTCAGGTTATGATAAGATTTGTTAAGTATACACAGATTTACTCATGTGTATACTAACAAAACATATCATAACTCGAGCTATATTTGCTAAAATGAGTTTACTCTGATGGATCAACAATGAAGTCTGTGGGAAATTTAACAACTTTGAAAGGCTGTACTTTATTTTCTAAAGACGTCAGTCATTTTCGCTTTTTTTTTTTTTTTATTCTTCATTATTATCTTTTTAGAGTATATCCTGTGATTTTCATAAAAATCGGCGATGCCGTGGTTCTGCTCTAATATTACCTTCTTTTTTTTTTTTTTTTTTTTTTTGAGAAATTCACCTATGACCTAACCTAACCTGACCTAACTATCGTGTTGAAACAAATGTATCGACCAAAAAATGTTTGTCCCTTTGTTTAAAGAACTTGAGATTTTCCTGGGCGAACTTGACAATTGACAGATGAGGATAAATCCGGCAAACGCTCGAAAATGTGGGATCAAAGACTGCCGTTAATTGACACAAAACCAGAAGCCCGAAAGAGATAGGTTATTCTGGGAAAACTTTAAAGGAAAGACGGGTCCTTTCCCACGCATTTAAAGAGCGCTGATTGGTTCGTCCAGGAGACAATGGGAGGATCTCGGAGCCTTTGTTTTAAGCCCTTTGGTTTATGAGGTACCTCCCCTCGTATGCTCGTAGGCCCTGGCACAGTCACTATAACATCCTAGTTGACTTGCACCATAACAGATTAATCGATTTTGAAACACAATTCTCATCTTCATGAATAAGTGCTGTTTCTTCTATTAGTGGTATTCATTTTCCCTCTTGCAATAACCCTTTTGAGTCCCTTCATTCTGAATTCTCTGATCTTGTCTCTCCCATCTCAACTTTTTCGGAAGTTAAGCATAATGTAGTCCACCACATCGAGACGTCTGGCAGACCTCCCTTTGTACGCGCACGTCGTCTCGCTCCGGACAAACTCCAAGCTGCCAAACTAGAATTCAATACTCTCCTGCAACAAGGCATCATTCGTCCCTCTAATTCAGATTATGCTTCTCCACTTCACTTGGTTCTTAAACCCAATGGTGATTATCGTCCCACTGGCGATTATAGAAACCCAAACGCAATAACACGTCCTGATAGATATCCTATCCCTCATATTCAAGATTTTACTGCTAATCTATCAGGATGCACTATCTTCTCTAAGATTAATTTAATGAAAGCATTTTACCAGATTTCCGTCAACCCAGCCGACATCCACAAAACTGCAGTCATAACTCCTTTCGGGCTTTTCGAATTCCTCCGTACCCCTTTCGGCTTCCGGAACGATGCACAGTCATTCCAGCGTCTCGTCGACTCAATCCTCCGTGGATTACCTTTCGTTTTTGCTTACATCGATGATCTGCTCATTGCCAGCTCCTCCCCGGAGGAGCACATCTCTCATTTGCGCCAAGTTTTCACAAGGTTAGTTGATTACGGCATACGCGTTAACACCCTTAAATGTAAGTTAGGTGTACCTTCACTTACTTTCCTTGGCCATACTATTTCTTCTGAAGGTGTCCGACCTCTTAATGACGGTGTCTCTGCCATCCGTTCTTATCCTTTGCCCTAGAAACAACGTCAACTTCGTAGATTCCTCGGCATGGTGAATTTTTACCACCGTTTCATTCCGTCGGCAGCAGACATTCTTCGTCCTCTTAACTCGCTTTTAAAGCCTGCTAAAAAGGGATCATCAGCCTCCATCTCAGTCGACTGGACTGATGATGCCCATTGTGCGTTTACTACTATTAAAGAAGCTCTGGCCTCCTCTGTCCTCCTTGTTTTTCCCTCCACCACTGCTCCGACCCGGATCCACACTGATGCCTCGGATTTCACAGTGGGTGCTGTTTTACAACAGTTTTTAGAGGATGAATGGCGTCCCATAGCATTCTTTTCCAAAAAAGCTTCACCCTGCAGAAGTAAAAATAATCGAAGATTGATCGATCAGGAGGGCATGTGGTATTAATAGACAAGAGTCAAGAAATCATCAAAATGGAGCTTCACGTTGGTGTCCTCGATTTGTATATAGGAATCTGTGTATAAGTATATAAAGCGATTTCGAATTATGTTTGCCATTCTTAATAAATATATTGCTGAAGTGAGTCGTCTTTGAGCCTACAAGCTATAGGGCAAGAGAAGCTGCAGTATGACAAGGAATGGAATGGGGATTGCTGTTGCTTGCTCGTTCAAGTGCGCAATGAAAAACGAAAGTTGCTCTACCGATAAATGTTCGAAGACCGAACGGTCGATAACACTTGAACGAAGCATACTG